>JAECUM010029081.1:0-11574 GCA_016617855.1 Megalonaias nervosa | reverse complement strand
TTTGTTTGCTTGACTTCGCTTGCGAAGATTTAGGAAGGGTGATGTCCACGTCTGTTACAGGCACGCTGGTGGCTGAGGAGCCCAATACGTGAGAGGCACGTCCGTCCACAGAGGCTGCAGGGGAAAGTCTGGGTCGTGATGATGCTGCTGATGGTTTCGGGTTCTTTCTTCGCCATCTTTTTTCCTCCAAGCTGGCCCGTCTGTTTTGTTCAAAAGTGGCAGTGGCCCGGTGACCTGCACGTCTCCAACTTTCACGGTCAGCAGCTTGTGAATCCCATTGGCGGTGGTCGATGCCACAGGTGGAGAGGGTCTTTTCAAGCAGTCTTTATATCTATTTCGAGGTGCCCCTCTATCACGGTGGCCAGTGGGCAGCTCACCATAGACTGCGATCTTTGGCAGGCGATGATCTTCCATCCTGGTGACGTGCCCTGCCCAGCACATCTGTATCTTCATGAGAGTGGCCTAAACGCTGGTGATCCCTACTTGTTTGAGGACTTCAGTGTAGGTGACGAAGTCACTCTAGTAGATGTTGAGGACGGTGCGGAGGTGTGTTGATGGAAGCGTTCAAGGTGGCGGAGGTGTGGGCTGTAGGTGACCCAGGATTCGGCGCCATATAGGAGAGTTGTCAGTACGACAGCTCTGTAGACGCTGACCTTTGTGTCTCTCCTGAGACTGGCGTTTTACCACACTCGTTTTATAGAGTCTTCCGAAGGCGTTGTTTGCCTTGGCCAGTCTGTTGTCTATTTCTTTGCCGACCTTGGCATCAGAGGAGATCACACACCCCAAGTAGGTGAACTGGTGGACTACTTTCAGCTCCGCCTGGTCAATGAAGATGCTTGGTGGGACTCTTCCTTAGGTGCAGGCTGGTGAAGTACCTCAGTTTTCCTTTAGGCTAACCTCGAGACCAAATAGCTGGCAAGCATCTGCAAAGTATGATGTTGCGCGCTGTATGGCAGCTTCCGTGTGGGCAACAAGGGCGGCGGTGTTTTCAAAGAGATGTTCTCTGATCAGTTTTTTAAAGGTCTTGGTGTGATCCTGAAGTCGCCTTAAGTTGAAGAGGTTTCAATCAGTATGAAAGTGGATATAGATGCCATCTTCGTCATCAAGGTCTTCTGTTTTTTTTTGGAGCAACATGCTGAAGAATATTGAGAACAATGTGGGGGCTAAAACGCAACCCTTTCTTGCACACCGTTTGCGATGGGGACGGTGTGTGACAGATCGTTATTGTTTCTGACCAAGCTGGGCTTTATGTAGCTGGATGACCATGGTAAGGAACTTTAGAGGACATCCGAGCATTTCAAGGATTTTCCACAGTTCAGTTCTGCTCACCATGTCAAATGCCTTCGTCAGGTCCACAAATGTGAGTTACAATCATTTGTTTTGTTCTCGGCAGTTCTCCTGGATCTGTTTCTGGACGAACACCATGTCAGTTGTGCTGCTATTTTCTCTGAAGCTGCATTGACTCTCTGGAGCACGTTTCTCTGCTATGGTTGGCACCAGTCTGTTCAGCAACGCTGTAGCAATGATTTTGGCTACAATGGAGAGCAGAATTATCCCAGGGTAGTTTGAGGAGTGAGACTTTTTCCCTTTGTTTTTGTACAAGGTGATGATGACTGCATCTCGGACGTCATGTGGAAGTTTCCTCCGCTCCCAGCAGCAAACGAAGAACTCGTAGAGTTTAGTGTGGAATGCTGGGCATCCTGTCTTCGATATCTCTGGTGAAATACCATCTTTTCCTGCCGCATTTCCAGCCTTCAGCTGTTCTATGGCTTTTGCAGTCTCTTACAGTATGGGTGTCTCGTCGAGTTCCATTTTTAATGGCTGTTGTGGGATGCGGTCAATAGCTGTTTCCGGGACTGTGCGGTTAGTAATGAAGAGGGTGTGGAAGTGCTCTGACCAGCGGTTGATGATAGATTTCCTGTCAGTGAAGAGCTCTTTTCCATCTGGAATCCATAGAGGGCTCTGTGTTTGGAAGGAAGGACCATACACTGTTTTCAACGCTTCAAAGAACTCCTTGTAGTCACCGTTGTCAGCGTACAACTGAGGTATATCTGCAAGCTTTGTCCTCCATTCATTTTGTATGTCTCGGAGTCTGCGCTGGAGGGAGCTGCAGATGAGGCGGAAGGCTGCTTTCTTCTGTGAACATGATTTTTGAGAGAGGTGGGCTTCGTGCGCTGATCTATTTTTTGGCAAACAGTTCTTGGATTTCTTGGTCGTTTCATCAAACAAGTTTTTGTTCTTCTTAGTGATGAATCCAACGATTTCTTCTGAGGTTTGCAGAATGGCAGCCTTGAAGTGGTTCCACATCTTTTCCGGAGGTAGGTCTGGCGGAAAATTATGTTCTTCAAGTCTTGGCTGCAGGCTCTCTTCAAAATCTGCCATGAAGTCTGCAGACAACAGGATTTTGACCTGGAACTTTCTTCCCGGGGTGCCTCCTTGCTGTCTCGGTCTGGGCTTGAAGTGGAAGCCGGGCTTGCATCCGACAAGACGACGATTTGTGTGTCACTCCGCACTGGGCATCACTCTCGTATGAAGGACATCTGTTGTGATCTAGCATGCATCCAGGTAGTTTTCAGGCTGTATGCTTGCTATATATATATATATATATATATATATATATATATATATATATATATATATATATATACACACACACATACACACACACATATATATATATATATATATATCTGAACAAAGTATGATAATTTGAAGAAACCTTTAAAACTATATTCATGCTACTATGCAGATGAGAGTTATGCGTAGATGTTTGTGCAAAATTTAAAAATGTGTTATGCTATTGTTCTTTCTCTGTGTGTATGAAAGATTACTTTGTTGAACTTACTGAACAATTTAAAATGTCCGGTATTTACAATATATTGCTATATAAATTTATACTGGTGATCGTAAGAAATATTGAAGAAGGAATATTCAGGCCTCTTAAAGTTAAAGATGTATTTCTGGATATATAATGCTACCAATTCGTATTGTTATCACCATCATCCTCTCCAATACTAACACAAACGGATTGCATCTGCCTGAGAATCGTAACAACAGGAAAAACGACTCCATAGTCCAGTGTAGGATTTGTCTGTAACAGTTTGGGAACTTGTTTCAATATAGTACCAATATGACAACGCAATGGATATTATGCTGAATACCAGCGATGCGCATGGGCATGCAATAGCAGCAAAGCCAAGCATTCCCGTCATAAAAGTTGAAGGACTTCGGTGCGTTATCTAATGTTGCAAATAAATTTATTTCATCAACGGAACGTCAATATCACTTAATTTTATTTCATGCACACATAATATATTGAAAGGACACATTTTTTTAAAGGAAAACGGTGACGTAAACCATTGTTTCTGAGATGCTTTTGTGCACCTTGTTGGTCTTTTGCAGATTTAGAATGTGGAAAATGTAATATTGCAATCAGAATTTGTTCTTCTTATTCGTGAGATATTTAGAGTGAAGAAATGTCTTCTCGGAATGTTCCATTATAACTTAGTTATATGTCTCTTCTAAGATGATACATTAGTACTTTTAAAATCATTATGCCCTCTTGGTCGCACCTTCCATACGGGAGAGAGTTAGGCATTCCTTCACAATTTAAGAATATACATATATAAAATCGCATATTACAAACACAGCAAATGTATCCTTCCGTGTGAAATATGTTATTCAACTATTCATGGACGTGTACATTTCCATGAATGGTTTCGTTCTTATGGCATTCTGCACAAGAATAAAGTAAGAAAAATGGGCTAATTCATGAATACTAGTATACATAAACAGAACATTACTGTCTTCTTCATAATCTATTTTCAAACTTTCGTGTTAGATGTGATGTTGATGTGATCCCCAAACCGTCACCACGTATTTGAAGACAAGAATTTCCAACAGAGATTTTAACCAAAGGGGGATTGAAAAAAATCTTTTTTGGTATACAATCTTAGGAATACAATCCACATTTAAAGAAAATCATTCAGAAATTCAATATAGGATGCACGAAAGCCCATGGCATATAAACATTTATGCCATGACACATCTGTACCAGCGATTTGAATTTAGGCTGGTCGTAATTAAGTCGCATATGCTTTGAAAAGAATAATACGATGTCTTTCCTTGTTAGTTTTTACATTTACCATCACCACTGCTACTACTACTACTACCAATACCACAATCACCTTCAACAACTGAAGTGAACTTTGAATGAACGTAGATATTCGCCAAAATAAAACTTATTAAATCAATGTATATTAATATCCTACCAGGTGAGTTCCATACATACCTAGCTACCCACATAGATAACTCAACCTTTTACAAACCAGGTAACTCATCGTCAAAGTAACTAACAAATTTACAATGGATTCAGCAAAAATGAACAGAAATTATTTTGATTTCAAAGTGGTTATATCAAATATATTGATCCACTTATAGCAAAATAGAAATAGCTTTATCCTTTGTAACATCACTTTCGTGCACATGATTCCCATGAGTCTTAAGGTTTTATCCTTAAGGCAACATCCTTGACAAATTAATTATTGTATCTGTTATTCTCCAATGATTCTAGTCGAACATATTAGTAGCAGTTTGAATGGATGTAATAAATTCGTATAAGAAAAATCTCTTTTTTAAAGTATGGCAAAAGGCAGTATTAAATATGTTGTAAAAATACATTCACAATTTGTTTTAAAACAATTATTATTATTAATGTGTTTTGAATTATGCAAATTATCCGGGAATTGACGAATATTTGAAAATTTGTATAGGGTTAAGAGTTTGATTGTACATGTTTCAATATTTCTAATATTTTACCTTACCTTACACTCCGTAAATATGAAGTGTTGTATGATGAATAACAAGATCATAAACGACGGTGATTACACCACCAATAATGTCTGCATCGTCAATAATAATAATAATAATAATAATAATTGTAACAAAGGTATTAGCCTAAGTATTTGTATTGGAGTAGTAGTAGCTTTATTGAAGAAGCTAATTCACACGAAATGATAACAGTAAATTCATACAGGTTCATTTAGTACAGAGTGGTACACGCCCTCGCCAAGAACAAGGAGAAACAACTGAAATTACAAAGAAAGGGAAACTCATCACTTACTACCTAAATAACTTTTAACTTTTTTCTTTTAGAATGCATCAAAATTTTAGAAAACGTGACTATCGCTAGACTGGAATTATCTTTAACAAATAAATATTGTACAGCTGTTTAAAAATCCAGAGTTAAACGTAGAGAATTTAATCGAATTATAGCTCCTTTATTTGTAGACTGATCATTTGATAATAAACGCATTAAAGCCTCAGGTAAATAAGGTGAAAGAGAAACTTGTTATTTGCTGTAAATATTTCTTACAACACTTACAAACACAATACTGTATGACTATAAGTTAAACATTCCATCAATTACATAATAGATTATGACAATGATGAGCTCGTGCATCAGATTTAAATATGTAACTAAACAATTATTCGAATACATCTCACTACACCAAACGAATAAAACATATATGAACGAAAACCGCTTACCGTTGCCACTTCTCAAAACGAACCTAAACAATTTCAAATCAGGAACTGAGAATTATTTTGTTTTACTTCCTAGCTAACTACTGTTATGAATATTTAATTCAATATTTTTTCTTAGTTTCATTTTTTTTTACTTCACTACATGCTATTATAATGTAACATTGTTTACTGTACTTGACCTTGTCCAAAATTGAGTTCAGTTCTGTTTGACCTGATTTACTTTTTTTAATTGATGTAAACAACTATTAATAGCTTCATTATCCTCTATGGGAATGAGTTCATTGACCGAATTATTATTCAGGTAAATATGTTGATTTGGTTCAGGATTTTGGGGATTCCAAAGTGAATTTTAAATGGTATTATGCTTAAATTAACAGGACCCATTAAATCCTGTTAGAGAGTTATTTTCCATTAGGTAATGTTTGTTTCTAGAAAATGCTAATTTGTGACCTGTGGTCAAACAGAGAACTATATTATCTTGTGACTGTCAGAATTTTACCAGTCGCGTTTAAACATCTGGCACTTTAAATTCTATTATGTTGTGTCCAGTTTGGGCTGAATTTTATTTTCGTTAAATTATTGGATTCAAGTGATTATTTTCTCTGGATATACAAAAGTGCAGTGATAAAATTCTTGGATAAAGACATTTGTTGGAATTTATACTGAATTCAAATCTGGAATAATATTTATGTGATTCAACAAGAGACTATTGGCACAACAGGACGACGAAGGCCATAACAGACATGTCATTGCCTTCAAATCTGGACCTCTTCTGGATTTGAACTGAGTTTTGTTCAGGACATTTTATTACTAGGACTTTTGCTTTAAATTCTTAAATTATTTTTATATTTAATTCGCAATACTGTACGTTATTCTGTCTGATTTTTAACATTGTATTCAAGGGAAATAAATTATTTCTTATATTTTACAAAGCATGTTGTCTTCACTATTTTCTGTTACTTATTTTAAGAGCACAGACTCGTAACACTACCTTTTATAGTAAGACAAATGGCGGGAGTATCTATGGCGGAGCAAAAACAAATAATAGCACGAGAAGAAACCGAAATTTATCTCAAGAGCCAAAATTCATGGAATATTTATTTAATATGCTTGATAAAGGCATTTAATTAATGCACCATCGACACTGCAGACAACGCAAAAGCTTTCATACATTAACAGCACACCTCAGTGATATGTGCGTGTCCGCAGTGGAGATAAAATTAAGGTTTTCCCCAGCTGCAAAAACACTTTTAAGTTCTAAAATGTGATCTCGTTTGCGTACCTGGAAATGTTATCATACCACACCTATCCAAGTAAAATCCAAACGACAATGACGCGCGCAATTTGACCGAAACAGAGCTTGACAAAATCTCAGACCCTACACCTAAGGCGCTGCCTCATAGTACCTACTCTGATGGAGAGATCAAGCTTATCGTGGATGTTGTCGAGAAATACACACCATCGAATTATGAAATACTGACTCTTACAAGATATACACATCGAATGTAATCAAGTTAGTGGCAAGACAAAAGGAAATAATATCCCCGGGAAGACACCAAGTAAGCCAAATGATATACAATATTTTCACTGGCAATGCATAATAAGGTACGTGTTTTGTGTGAACAACATCATTTCCAACATCACTCTCTTCAAGGGCGAGCGAAAACTGTTACCAAAGTGTCCTATTAAGCGCTTCTTCTTCCTTTCATAGAAAGTTTCATATAAGGATAGCCGCTGCCATCCTCGTCTGATGTAAACTGTATATGCATAGTAAAAATGTGCATGCCATCAGTGGCTCTCTCAAAATTTCTTGAAACAACTTTGTATTGGCTTTATAGTTAATACATCAAACAAGTCTGCTATAGTCAAAGTCACCAACGGATCAAAGGTATGAACATTAATGCATCCGATAAAGAGTGGTCTAAAGTGTTCGCATTTCCCGATCACTGCCATCTCACTACTGCCAACGTGGGTTCGAGTCTCGGGCTCGGCCAACATATGTTTGGGAGCATGTTTTCAGTAGCTTCCCATTAATTGGTAGTTCCTACGGGTTATCGCTAGTTCGTCCTACACCAGTTATACTGGCCGCCATGTTTAACCTATATTTTGCTGGGAAATGAGGTTGAACCCAAATCAACAACATTTTTTAACCAGACGATTATTACGTTTCTAAATAAATATAGTAACTTAAAAATTTAATGTTTCTTTTTTTACTCATTACAACGGACTATTAGATAAAGATCACAAAAGCTTTTGAAAAATATTCTCAACTTGTATAACAAAAATCGATTTGAAAGAGTTGTGTGAGCAAGTTGTATGGTTGAACCAAGACCAGCAAAAGTTCTTTTAGTTTTCATTCAAATAAACATGCTCGTAATGAGGGCAATGCAAGTCTAAATAACAAGCTCTCACACAGATACTATACCGACGTTAGTGCTCTACCTCCCTATGAAGAGATCAACCTTAATAAGCTTAATGTTCAGAACAATGTAATTCTTAGTGACGCACTAACTTATAGCACCATCCTTGAAGAAATAAATACTAACAGATTGTGAATTAGCTGGCAAACCTAGGGACAACGAAGTCTATCTACCAGAAAGCACATTGTTAAAAGGCGAAGTTCACGTATGCAAAGAAGAAAGTGAGAAAAGATAGATCTATGTATATATATATATATATATATATATATATATATATATATATATATAGAGAGAGAGAGAGAGAGAGAGAGAGAGAGAGAGAGAGAGAGAGAGAGAGAGTTTACACTTCATTTATGGCCGTTGTAATGTGAAATATATGTGTGGGGTTCTCTGACTATCCATTCATTCGATTCGGCCCTCATTCCCTCAAATATCCAGGTTAAATCTTTGTAATGATATACGGTCTTTCATCAAACAAAGTTAAGGTCGCACTTATAACTCTACTTAATTGATACGATATTAATCTAGATATGAGAGAGGCTGAATTTCATGCTTGTGTTGCCCTCGATATATTGTCGTGTGTGATATACCTTCGGTGTGGTTGGCCTGTTAATCGTCAGCAACCTTAACTCTGAGCCCAAAAGATGGGGTGTGAGAGGTTACTAACTATATCTTTCCATGTAACTACAACAAACTTGCTTTCATACTAAACAATATGGTGCTTTTGCGCCACCTATAACATATCCAGTATTACTCAAATTTGATTTGTCTTTTAGAAAATATCCTGATAAATATCAGTTTATTCTATATGAATCAAACTGCTTCTAACATTCAGCGTGCGTAAATATCATATATACAGTGCAATTGTATGCGATGAAACTGCTAGACGTTTGTAGTTTGCACTTTGTGGCATCCCGGATGTAGTATTTTATGTGACATCTCATTAAATGAAGGTTATATCGTGGTTTATATCCTTGTGTCAGTTATAAAGTTTTGTGTAATATTGTGCAGCACTGGCTCACATCTATACAATAGCATTATGGTACTAAAAAGATGCCTTTGCTTGTGTTTACATATATAACACTTAGACTATTACAATAAGATGCTCGTTGCTTCGTTTAGTTCACTTGACTTTCAAAAAGCGCGAGACTGATGTATCCTCTGGTGTCGAATTTGCATTAAGCTCTTAATGAATGGTCTATGTTGAGTTCAAACCATGAAATGTTTTTATTGCTTAGACATTGCTTGACTTGCATTAATTCTCCCTACTTTTGTTTTAGCATATGAGATTGCGTTTCTCTTCTTTATGTAAAACGTCTCTAATTTTTAGTCTCTACTGTGAAAAAATCACAAATATCGAATTATTTCGGCTTATATGCCTGTCCGTCTATCTTTAGGTTCTTGTGTCATATTGTTTTCAATTGTTATATCACTCATTTTGTCAAGAGATCATCAACAAACCCTCCCCAGAAATGCATCAGGGGAAATAAATATCTGCATAGATTGACGGAAAAAATGGACAGGTGATATTATTGATGGAACTGTATATGTAGATCAATGTAAAGGTTTTGGAGCTAATGGTTAATGTGTTATTTCCGTGGATTAATCATAGAAAGCAAAGCTGCTTATGACGACTCTCAATACAGCCATTGTTTTCTACGTCAAATAGTCAATGTCATGGTCAAAAAAACACAACTTATATCATGTGTCATAGATAGGCAAACCCTTTCTAAACAAATTCACTGCCACACATGGCGACTTCTCTGGAAAGGAAGGTGAATGTAGCCATCAATATTTAAAGTTATAATGTCATTGTTTATGGTTTATATCTAGGTGCAGAGTTATATCATCCTTTCTGATGTATGCTTTGTTTATTGACCTACCTCTAATACGCGGAGGTATTGAATAGTTCAAAAAGGCCACAGGGCAGTTCGCTGGGATCGTCCTGGCATGAGACACTCGGGCTGCATCGACACCGTCATTGTCAAAACTAATTTTTGACAATTTGCGTTTCATCTCAGAAATCCAACTCAGCCTATTCTTTGCATTTGAAGTAATTTATTTCCACATTTGGCGCTCTGGACACTTTGCCCTCCCGCCCAGTCCTTTTGATTAAGATTTTTGTCTTGCGTCTAAAGATTTTAAAAAAAAAATTCATTAATGGACTGCATCAGACTATCTTAGAAGACATTACGGCATATATTTTTGAATTATTATCACAAATAACCCGCAAGGCTCTTTAGCGATACTAGCATTGAATAACGCACGAACCGCTCCGGTGGCCTAGTAGTTAGAACGTCCGCCTCGGATACGGGAGGTCGCGGGTTAGAACCCCGCCCGAGTCGTACCAAAGACTTTAAAAAAATGGTACTAACAGCTGCCTCGCTTGGAACTCAGCGTTAAGAGGTTAGTGTTAGAACTGGACGGCCTGGTGTCAGGATAATGTGACTGGGTGGGACATCATGCCACATGTCTGCGGCATGATTCTTCAGTGGTAGACATTACTATAAACTTTCACACAGCAGGCATCGTAGCGATATGACTGAAAAATTGTTAAAGCTACGTTAAAAATCTAAATAACTCACACACACACACACACACACACACACACGCATAACGCACGAAGAAGACTGACAGGCGTGTGATATGGGCGCAGTGAAATTTCTGCGGCTTAACTTGAGTCGCTGTTATTTGTCTTGATTCACACCTAAAACCGCGTACACGTCTGTATTTAGCCCAATAATTTTTAGTTTTCCAAAATATTTCTTGACCTAACATTCAATGTTTTCTGTTTACTTTCATACCTGTACGTTACTACAACAATTTTGAGTAAACCCACTATGCCGTTACCGTGGTAACTTAAGCGTTTCTTTCCTGGGTAGTGCAGAATCACTGTAAATCAATGCCTTAAACATAAATTGATAATAAGAACTATATATTTTCTAGAGGAGGTCGGCAATACTGTTGTAAGCCGCCATGTTTGGACAAGGAAGTGCGAGAAAATAATACATCTTGTACTTTACTCCTAATCATACAAACTAGAAAATATAATGTCCAGTAAAAATAGGTCAGGCTACTTGAACTTGTAATAAGTATCCTGACATTTATATAGCTAACGTTTCTTACCTCATGATTAGCGGCAGGAAGTTAGAACGAGCAGTAAACACTCTACAATCACAATTTCAAATTAGAGCAATTAAGTCGCTAAACCTACCACTCGCACGCATACATACACTCGCACACATACATACACTCGCACACAAAGAACAGCAAAACATGATTAGTGTGAATAAACAAACGGGAAACACTCGAGGTAAAATATAAACTGATTGTACTTTCTTCACCAGTTTTAATGGTCAAAGAGTCACATATTTGATTGTTCGCTAAAGGATTCAATCCAATAGACATGGTTGACTGCCGTTTTTGTAGGGTTCAACGCCATTTTTCAGCACAAGATAAGCTGTACATGGCGGCCAGTATAACTGGTGGAGGAAGAACCCTGGAAAACCCCGGGAAGAACGACAAAGCTTTCTTACGTACCAACGTTAGCCGAGCCTGAGAATCGAACGCACGCAGACAGAGGTGAGGTGGCAGTGACTCGGAATGAAGA
>JAECUM010029080.1:0-34080 GCA_016617855.1 Megalonaias nervosa | reverse complement strand
ATACGACTCAAATTGTTAAAGCTACTTAAACACACACACACACACACACACACACACACACACACACACACACACACACACACACACACACACACACACACACATTCTCTTATGGCTATAACTGAATCAATGTCTTATGATACAAATTTTCACTTCGAATTTGGTAAATACTTGCATAGACTCGGGAAAGGTAGGATGAATATGATTGGTGATATAACTGCTATTGGAGACGAATATCATGATATCATTTAATGACTCCATTTTGATCACAGTGCCTGTGCTCATCGTAATGTAATAAAGAGTTTACTCTGTGCTTATGTGTTCCCACAACCCGGCAGATCGAACTTATTCCATGTTGGCTTAGGAATATTACAGAAAAAAGAATGACGTAGGACTTTGTTGGAGAATCAAGCCGACACGTGTTACGGCTTTGTTCATACTTTGCATAATTCGTTCTTAAAACCCTAGTCACTCTGATAAATTAGGTATGATCTAAATTAACTATGATCCTTTTGGGCATGCAAATCACGTAAGACATAACAAAAATTATGAAACAACTCACAAAACACTTTTAAACGCATGAGAAATGGGGACTTTAATTTTTCATTTAACGTAAATCTGGGAACGTCCCTCACAAACTTTTGTTGTTTTCACTAGTGATTACAGTCAATAATATTAAAATTGAAGGTTTCATTCGTCTTCACTGCTGAAGTAAATATTTATAAATTGTATGCATATAACAATATATATTTCAAGTCGCAAATGCTTCAAAACATTGTTCGTTTCAACCACGTACAAAAACACACAAACTGAAAGCTTGATTTATTTTTCTGCAAGTGTAACCAATACCAACAACAGATTAAACAATGCTCCAGTTCACTCACAGCCGCGGCAGGCGTGCTGTGCTCGTGATAATGGCTTCCCGATTTATGCCAGTACCAGCCAAGACGATGAAGACTGTGGCATGTGGAGGCTTGAATGTGAAGGAGAAACCTTTAGGTGAAGGAAGCCTGAAAATCCAATTAAACACCATTGACTACAAATCGGCAGTTTCTACCCTACAATCAGCACAGGTAATGCAGGTTGGCCCCGAAGTCGCTAAATTGTCTGAGGATTTTGAACATGGATTTAACATCACAGCATGAAAATTATGCTGTAGGTTTCTCCGAGTCATTGAAATTGTAATAAGTCTGTGAAGATATGAACAATAAGAAAAGGCACAAATGTGTGTGGTTGTAATGTTACTGGGATCGAATTACACTTTTGACGTCAGAGTAGTGAGTTTGGTCTGAACTAGAATTTAAGAATGTTTGGAATTGAATCATCTTATTCTGATACTGAAGACGCAGAGAACAATGTATTAACTACGTCACAACACCCACTCCACATTTAATGTATCGCCCTCTCCTTATTGAATTACTGAAGTCTATACATTTTTCGATGTGACTATGAGAAGAAAAAAATATCGGAAAGATGAAACACACCATGAAAACACAAGCAATGGTTTTCATATTATTACACTGACCATGCCAGACTTGTGAAAAGACGACAAAACGTGTGCTAAGATAAACCTAGGTCGTAAATTCTTTTACACGAGCTGGAAAATAAGAAGGTATTGGAGTTTTTAAATGTGTGCGGTCCATGTGAGAATTTGTACTTTGACTTTTAAGGATTTTGCCCTGCTTTGCCTTTATCCTTGTTTGTATTCCTTCCAGAGAATACCATATCTTACACTATATAGCCAGAATGTGCTGATGTGAATTTAAACCACATACATACATACATACATACATATGGGCGGGTTGGGTTTAACATGATGATGTTCGATGATTCAGAAAACGGTCAAAAAGTCAAGTGCCAAAGGTAAATAACACATACAGCGCGACTTAGGTACTTGGTTGACGTGTTTATTTCGTGCGTACAACACTCACAAATAACATTTAAAAAAATGAGCAGAATTTAAAGGTGGGGATGTTGACAATTGGAAGGTTTGCATTCGCGTACCCTTTGAGAAGTTTTCTTGGCTTTGTCTCCTCTTGTTAGTGTCAGTTGCAACTTGGGGCTTAATATTTGTCCCGCGACGAATCGGTTACTACTGCTGGTGATATACATATGACGAGACTAGCGTCTAAATGAATCAACGAAAAGTCAACGTAGTGCATATATTTGTAAAACGCTAGGCAGTACAGCCCAGTATTGGAGTGGATGGGTGGAATTATCTTGATAAAAGAATTTGTGGCCCACAAATACATTGAAGAAGTAGTGATTAGAAAGGGGTTCCTCCTCCACCACCCAGGATAAATACAAATCAGAGAAAATAAACTTTTTGTATTTGTTTTGTGAACTAAGTATATTCTGGTACTACATCATACCTAACTATTTCATATTCTTTCATATTTGTTGTGATTACTTTCATGAACCCTAAAATTGATGCCTGCTTACCTTGATGCGGTAACAATTAAATTAGTTCACATATAATGATAATTTTCTATTGTAGCGGAGCTGATTTCTACTTAGTCTGCAAAAGTGAAGGGGGAACCCCCTTTTCCAATTACTACTGTGCTATTTTGTTTTAGCTAAATTTTTTCCAGTGGAGGTTTCTACTCCATTATTTTTTATATTTGTTAACACAGTACTTTACTGCGGTTCATCTTTTACTTTTTTTTCATCTCACTAAATATTTCTAGTATTTTCTTTCCCTGAGAAGTAAAATTTATAACATTATTTTCATTGTGAGTCATATCAGTAGCTGCGTTTTTAATTTCTTCTGTCATGCTGATTACTCTTCCAACTTATGCAGAAAAATCAGTTATGCAGTTTTCAATTATTGTGAGATCCTCCTTTGATTTCTCAATATCTTTTGTTATGCCAAATACTTTATCAACTTGTGCAGTGAATGCACTTATTTGAGTTTTTATTTTGGACATTTAATTATAATGATTAGACAAAATTGTCATCATCATTATTAATTGGTTCTAAGATATACAGTTCACTCGGTTCTGCTATCAAGTTAACTTCATCATCAAACTCATATAACAGCAAATTAATTTTTGCGTTTATTTTTCTTCTTTGTTTAAGTAATTTTAGAACCCTGCTTTTATTTAATATTTCATCATTTGCATTATACGCTTTTATTTTATTGAAATCAAATTGTTAATTTGTTGTACTTGTCATGTGCAACTGGGGAATAAAAATTATTCATTTCATCACATATGGCGCATTCAAGTGTTTCAAGAAAATCAAAATAATTACTTTCATCTGTTCTTAGTAAAGATAATTTATTTCGTCTTCATTTTGCTTAAAATTCTTGCCTTGTTAACTCGCCGGGTATAAATACTATAAACTCTGAAATATTGTACTTTAATTTTTATTTTGCCCTTTTTTTTACTTTTACAACGGACGGATTGCTATCTATTTCACCAGTTACGTATTTTGTATCCAACTATACTTAAGTTTTGACAAAATTTACTGAATGTTAGTGTATACTTCATATTTTTTTCATATGACTTTTCATATTTTGTAATTCTCTGTGATAATATTTCATACAAAAAATCATCAGTTGTTTTAATTTTGTTTATTAAGTCGTCTAAATTAAACTAGGATCCTCCCAAAAAAGATCTTATTTCGTTTAATATTTTATTGTAAACTAGCGTACCTGTTTTACTTCAAGATATTTTTGATTGTAACGTTTTTATTGCTATTAACTCTAATGTCATACCAGTTCCTGATAAAATAAGTAAAAATGGAGTTAACAACACACCAGTAATAGTTATACCACTAGTAATGATAATAGTTGGCAAGTACTTTGGTAAGTATAGGGCTTTTTGCGCGGTAATGTTTTTGTGGTAATGACTATAGTAAACAATCAGTATGTTTTTATCATTATCTGGAATTTCATTTGAAATATGATTTAAATCTAAAAAATTTCATTATTTTATTGCGTTATATTACTGTGGCCAGAGAACAAATCCCGGTGCTGCCTCTTTTACAACAGAAGCAAAATCAGCGTTGTTAGGTTTATTAAGAAAATCTTTATACTTGTTGAAGAAAACCGCGTTTTTCTCATGCAACAGCACTTCTTCTTCTGCTGTAAACATCCTATGAATAACAGCACCAAGATTAGGTTGTATTTTTTCTTTTGTGATATAATTAATAAATTCTGGTACAATATTAGCATCAATAAAACTAACCGCATCTTTCAAGAAATTTATTGGGGCGGCAATTGTGAAATATTTTTCTAAAACTATGTAAGCAGTTGCGTATTTTCCATCACTTTCAACATTGGGGTCATCAGAAAATGGTAGCTGATCAAAATCTTTTATAGCATTATAAAAATCAGCGTTTTTATGTTTTCTTTGTACTTATCAAACATTGGGTCGTCTTTATTTCAAAGTTTGTTGCGTTCAGAAACAGTTGTGGGAGTAATTTCTGTTTTGGCTAAAGATCTTGCTATTTCATAAGCATTTTAGCAATTTTAAAATAACTTTTGAATATGTGAATATGCGCAACAGCTTTTTTTAGTAGTTGAAGAATAAAATCGATTATTATATAAGTAATTATTTAGAAATGGCCTAAGCGAAATCAAACTCAGAATAAGTATCTGCGTCGTACGAATAATAAATACTATCATCAGCGGTCTCAAAGAAAGCTACTTCATCAGGTAAAACAAAATTATATTCGCATACAGCTTTAAAAATTATGAATTTTCTTCTTTGTTTAAAAATGTTCTATATTTATCAAAATACGCTGAAATTTGGATTATTCAACTCTTTTTGTTCCCCTTCAACGTAAACTACAAAAAAATAAAAAAATAAAAAATAAAAAAAAAATGGCAAGAGTGTTTGGTTTGTTGTTTTTTTTGCTTGTTCTGCGTCTGTCACATTACATATAACTGAGGTATCATTATGTTTTTCCAGCAAATTCTGATGACATTTCTACTAGCTCGTTTTCGTACTTTTCAATAATAATAATCATTTATATATGCGCCATTAATAATGTTTATTGCAACATATTCTTTATCATCAATATCATCAACACAAATTGTTCTTACCCCAAAATACTTACCAACAGTATTAGTACACTAAATGACAGCTCTTTAATCCATAATAAAGAGCGTTAAATTTTATTTCTTTTATCAAGTCTTTTTGTTTTTGCGTTAAAGTAGCGAAGTAGGGCCAAGTTACATTTTTATTAATGCCGGACACGTCTGAAATGTTTTTAACTAACTCCGAATACTCTTAATATTTATTATCATCACTAAATTTTTTAAATGCATAGTATTCAGTTTCCGTATAACTGTTATAATATTGTATTTTGTTCATGATATGACTAAACACAATAAAATATGATGTCGATAAAACCTGGCCATCACCAACTAAACCATAAATATAAGCTAAAACAACAAAATCAGTATAAAGAATATTCCAAAAACCTTATGAAGTCTTCTCTTACCAAAACGTCCTCTGAGACTTTCTTCTTTCCTTAAATGATATCTTTTTTGTTCTGCGTACATGTCCATTGAGTGATGAGGATTATAGGTTTTCTCTTTTTATTAATTTCGTCTGATATATGATTTGCACTATTTCTGAATCAAGCTCAGTAGTTATGTTGTGCAATAAATTTTCTATTTCATTTTTCAATTTACTAATTCCTTTTTTATTAAAAGAAACAATCATCGTTTCGTACTCATTTATTCTTCTGAGAAGCTGCTCCTTTCTCATGGCGCTAACAGAAGCATACTTTTTCTGTATTTGTTCTTTCGTCCAAATTTTTTTAATTAAATTTTCTTTTCAAATCAATCATTTTAATTACAGCCTCTATTTGCTATTGTATTGAGTCAGGTTGAATAAAATCTTTTGTTTCATCATTGCTAAAGACAACATTATCAAACTGTTTGCAGGTTTCAATAAAATACACCATTATTTTATACTTTACACAAAAGCTACATTTGATCATCAAGAGTAAAAATCTGAAAGCATCTTAGACCAGGATTTTCTCCCTCGGCGACACACAATAAAGTTTTAACCATTTGAATTTTGATGTTGAAATAGGTGTACAAAATTCCTATGCCGGTACGCCAATATAAGTTGGATTTGCCTCGGTATAAATTGCCATGAATTTAATGTTATCATTTGATACCTCAAGTCTCCAATTATAAATTCTTTAACCTCCGTTTGCCCGCCCTCGTTAAGTAAATTAGTATATTGATACTGCTGTAGGACTTTCTATCTTGAACAAAAAGTATTAGTTTCACCATTTGTTGCCCACTCATTTGTTGTTGCTAAATGCCAGGCACAAGCGTAAAATGGATTGTAACCACCATAAAACGATGAAGCGCTAACTATAAAACCAAACCAGTTTGTTGAGTTGCTATTTAACGGCCGTATGTGACCACGAGGCAGCAAAGATAATCCTGCTATTACTTTATTGTTCATATTTACTGATCCAGTCATTATAAAATGACAAATGATATACTATCCAATTAATGTTGAAGAAGAAATAACGAGTATTAGAATGACTACAACTGATCAATCGGGAAGAGAAATTGATCATAACAATGAGCAAATTACGTATTACTTGCATTTCATAAGAACCAAAGACCAGTTTTGTGATAAATATTAAATTAATGAGGAGTCGTAAAGTTTACAGAAGAAAAATAGTAGGAGGAGTTTTTGGAAATATTTTCTCAAAGTTAGTGGACAATATACCTGGTAAAGCACACAAAGTAGCTCCAATTGCAATAGACGCATCAAAAGCTATTGCTACGTTGGGAGCAGCAGCAGCAGAAACGGCAGTAGGCCTATATTGCTGATAAAATAAAAGGTCAACCACCACCAACAGTATCAAAAATAAAAGAAGCAGTAAAAGAAATTGATCCAAGAAAAGAATCAGCAGCAGATATGATAAAAACAACAAAACAATTTTTATGACCACAGTGAGACTTCATAGACTAAAGCAGGGTGCGCCACCAGCTTCAATAAGAAGAGCACCAAAAATTTTAATTTTTTATAAAATAAAATAATAAGTGATGTCTACCAGAGACTATTTAAATTTTAGTCAAGTTGATGATTTTGATGACACAACAACACATTTTGAATACCTTGAGTACTTAGATGATAATACTAATGACCCGGATCAAGCAGGACAAAGAACAATAAAAATGCACGAGATGAGAATATTCACCTGCTACCTCATAAAGTATTAACGGAGATAAGAGGATTTATTAGACAAGCACAGGCTGGAGCTGCTTTTCCTGCTGGTTCATTAATTACGTTACAAAATAATGGTTGGATTTTTTTTAAAAGCGCGATGATGGCATTGCAATGCTTAACAAAGTAAATGAAATAATACCAATTTGGCGTGTTAGAACCCGCTTATACAATGAAAGATTTGCAAAAGGACAATCTTTAACAGATGGAGGAGCAAATATTTCTATGTTTTTGCCGTTACCATCAATCTTCGGATTCTGCAGGGACGTAAAGAAAGTTTTCAGAGGAGTTAAAGACACAATTATCTTTAATCGTGCTGATCCTGCTGACTTCATTCATAGAGACGCTGGTGTTGCCAACGGAGAATTTCCTATAACTCATCTGTCATTATGGATGCCAAAAATGGTTCCAACTATAACAAAAGAACTTGAACTAATATCAACGTTAGAAAGGTTTAGCAGAAAAGTGTATTTTGAGCAAAATAAAATTTACTATAGGCAAATGACAGTCACAACCGTTCACAGTTGGAGAACAAGAAGCGCACCAAGTGAACAGTTACCTCGACATGTTTTCCTTGTTTTCAAAGAAGCACCAGAAGCACAAACACAAAATAAAATGATATTTCAGCATTTTGATCTCAGAAGAATACACGCGACAGTAAAAAGGAAATTATCGGGGTTTTTAGTGAGGATCATTTGCCGAGAAAAGAACAAAATAACTCATCATGCATTTTAAACATTCAAGATTTCAATGACGGATCAGGAACTCATTGGGTCGCATTGTACAACACTAATTAATTTGATTCATTTGGACTACCGCCGTGTGATAAAATTAAAGAGTACGTTTATGGTAAAATAAGTTATTCTTCTGCACAATTGCAACGAGTAGAAACAGAAGTCTGTTTATGCTACTGTATAAAGTTCATTAATCACATGACCATAACAAATCTTTCTTGGAATTTATTACGCAATTTGATCCAAAGTCATCATTGAACAATGACAAAATAGCAATTTTATCTAAAACATAAGTATAAGTATGAGCGCATAAATTTATTGCTTAAAATGTAAAAGACCAACAGTCTACCATTAAAAAATAACATGGGAAACACAATAATGCAACAGCTTTCATGATATCATAAAAAATTGAAAGAAAACCTAATGAATTGTGGACCAACTACGGTGCTGAGTTCTTTAATAAAACGATTTGAGACCTTTCTAAATCAGTAAAGTATGAAGAAATACGTAACAGGAAACGAAAGAAAAAGTGTTGTCGTTGAGAGATTTAACATGACATTAAAAGAAAACCTTTATAAATACATGACTGCTAATAATACAAATAATTATGTTGATACGTGACAAAATATTGTTGATGGGTACAATGACACAAAACAAGGAGCAATTGGTATGACACCAAACGAGGCCATGAAGAGTCCTTTAATAGCAAATGAAAATCAATTTAAAAAATATCACATTGATCTAGAAACAGCAGCTAGTAAACGGCATAAACTTTGATAAAAGATGGTGTTAGGATATCATTAGCAAAAACATTTGTTTTTTAAATAAAGGTTACGAAAAAAAAATTGGACAGAAGAAGTGTTTATTATTGATAAGGTTTTACCGACTGTTCCTGTCACGTATAAATTAAAGGATTTGAATGGTGAAGAAATAACGGGCTCATTTTATGAAGAAGAATTACCGAAAAGAGTGCAGTATATTTTTTTAATAGAAAACTTTTAACAACAAAAGGAAAACATAGTTTGTTTAAATGGTGAGGTTATCCTGATTCTTTTAACAGCTGGATTTTAACAAGTACAATAAAAAGACCTTAGTATTTTTCCATTATACTACTAAAAATCTTTTCGTATTTTATTCAGACCGATTTACATTTTACTGGTTTACAAAGTTGAATAAGCTCATTTGTTCTTTCTTGAGTGATTATATTTTTTTCTTCTATGATATCAAACTTTTTGCACAAGTAAAATCAAATTTTATGTTCTTTTGTCGTCCTGGTATGATTATATTTATAAAGCGCCTCATTATCTCGTGAAAGAAATCTTTCTCATGAAAGTAAAATTACCGGTAAATGTTTTTAGTTTTTTTGCAACATGTGTTTGGAAATTTTGAAAATGGAAGACCAGCTAAAAATGTTGGAATTAGAGATAAGTCTGATTCAGTTTCAGATAGAAAAGATACAAATGGAAAGTGAAAGGGAAGTAAGACAAATGCAGTTTGAGAAAGAAAAAGCAGATAGAAAAGATAGGCTAATGCAAATGCAAATTGAGAAAGAAAAGCTAAATATGCAAATGCAAAAAGAGAAGGTTGAAAGGGAATTCCAAATTAGAATGAAAGAATTAGAGCTGGCAAAAGAAAAACTCTCTTCTACTTTTGATGTTTCAAAAATATCAAGTTAGTGCCCCCTTTTCTGGAAAAAGAAGTAGACAGTTATTTTCCTTATTTTGAAAAAGTTGCTGAGAATTTGAAGTGGCCAAGGGAGTACTGGACTCTATTATTACAAAGTGTACTTACTGGTAGAGCTCGTGATATTTACATTTCACTGTCACTACAGCAAAGTTCTGACTATGATGTGGTTAAAGACTCTGTCTTAAAGGGTTATGCGTTAGTTCTCGAGGCTTATCGGCAAAATTTAAGGAATTCTAGAAAATCCACTGACAAGACTTATGTCGAATTTGAATGGGAAAAAACACAACAGTTTTATAGATGGAGCTTAGCCGAGAAAGTTGAACATGATTATGAAAGTCTCAGACAACTCATGTTACTTGAAGAATTCAAGAACTGTGTCCCTAGCGACATTAAGACTTATCTTGACGAGCGTGAGATCTAAACCTTGGAAAATGCTGCTCGTGCTGCTGATAAGTACATGTATTTCTTAACTCATAAAGTTTATGTTGAAGGCAAATCTTTCACTCAGCAGTCTACTGGTAGAAAGGTATTTCAGCCTAATACGACTCCTTCTAAAACTCAGTCTGGCAGAACTTTTAAAATTCAAGCTTCTGATAAACTTGATTCAAAATCCTTGTCTCTTCCTACGTGTACCAATTTGCAAGAAAAAAGGATACGTTATTTCTGATTGCTACAAATTTAAATATAGGCATCAGAATCAAGATAGTCCTATCCCAAATGCTCTTATTTCTGAGAGGTCAAGGTCACGGTCATGTATTGAAAGCAATACATTTGTTGGGTCTAATAAACCCCAGTCTGATTTTATTATGGACAATTATGAACCATTCATGTCGAAGGGTTCTATATCATTCTTGGGTGATTCGGCCAATCCTATCCCTATTAAAATTTTAAGGGATACAGGAGCTTCTCAGAGTCTTTATTATCAGGTACTTTGCCTTTTTCTGAGAAGTCCTGTTCTAATGAGAGTGTTCTCATTCAGGGAGTAGAGTGCGGCTTTGTTAATGTTCCTCTCCATTCTGTAAATTTGTCATCAGACTTAGTCTAAGGACCTGTGACAGTCGGAACAGTGTTTTCTTTACCCGTTGAGGGCATTCATTTGTTACTAGGCAACGATCTAGCTGGAAACATGGTTGTGTTTAATCCACTTGTAACTGACAAACCTTCTTTCCATCAGAAAGTTGATCCTATTGAAAAAGAATTCCCTGATTTATACCCAGCTTTTGCAGTTACAAGAGCTATGGCAAAGAAAGCTCTTGAGAATGATTTTGATAAGGAAAATATTCCTTTAGCTGACACATGTATTGGTCAGGCTTTTGATGAGGTCACTTTCACTCCTAATTTGGATCAATCAAAAAGTATTGATCACAGTGATTATTTTAACTACTCATTCTCTTTTATCTAATCAGGGTGACAAACGACAATCACTTGTCGTCGAACAGGAAAAAAATCCTGAGATCTCCTGTTTTATCATAGGGCCATTAGTAAAACTGAAGCCACTGAAGTACCTGTCTGTTATTTCATTAAAAATGGAATTCTTATGAGAAAATGGAGATCTCCCGAGGTACCTGCTGGTGACGAGTGGTCAATGAACTATCAGATTGTAGTTCCAAAATCTTACAGACAGGAAATACTTAGTTTGGCCCATGAAACTCCTCTGGCTGGTCATTTAGGGATAAATAAAACTTATCACAAGATCTTGACTCACTTTTATTGGTCAAAAATCAAAAGTGATGTTTGTAAATTTTGCAGATCTTGTCATACTTGTCAAATATTAGGAAAAACCCAATCAGAAGATACCTATGGCTCATCTGCAACCAATTCCTGCATTTGACGAATCATTTAGTAGCATTATGGTAGATTGTGTTGGTCCCTTACCTAAGACCAAGTCAGATAACCAATATTTGTTGACCATTATGTGTACATCAACAAGATTCCCAAAGGCAATTCCTTTGAGGAATATTAAAACAAAAAACCATAGTAAAAGCTTTGATAGAATATTTGACTCAATTTGGCCTTCCCAAATCTGTCCAATCGGATCAAGGGTCAAATTTTATGTCTGGAATTTTCAGCTAGTAATGCTTGAATTTGTCACTCAGCAATTCAAGTCAAAAGTGAAATTATGGTTTCACAGAACTTTAATTGAGAGAACATTTGAGTCTTGTAATGGAGTTCATTCTCTCTTGATCATTCTTCAAAATTTTCTTCAAATTAGATTTTACGGCCCTTACAAAGTAAAGAAGAGAACGAGTGAGTTAAATTATAATATTAGTACTCTGATCTAAATAAATTAATGGAGTACCAGCTTATTGAAAGAGATAGCCAAGTAAATCATGCAATTAATTTAGTTGCACCTGTCCCACTCACTGAGGATTTAAGTGAAGAAATTCAATCGGACTCTGTTGATTTTGGAGCAACAAATCTTCAATATTAGGAAATTATGAATAATCTGGACCAGAAACTTTTACATTTGCAACAACAAGAAAAGAATGAATTTAAACAGTTATTATTCGAATATGAGCACTTGTTTTCAGATATTCCTACGAGGACAAACAAAATTTTTCGTGACGTTGAAATTGTAGATTCCAAACCTGTGAAACAACACCCATACAGGATGAACCCTCTCAAACAGGAATACTTGAAAAAGGAAATTCAGTATTTGCTGGAGAACGATTTCATAGAGCCCAGTAAAAGTGATTGGAGCTCACCATGTATTCTTGTTCCGAAACCGGATAAAACTTTCCGTATATCCACTGATTATAGGAACGTGAACAGTGTGACAAAAACAGATTGATTTCCATTACCAAGAATCGATGACTGTATTGATAAAATTGGAAATGCAAAGTATGTCACCAAATTTGACCTTCTGAAAGGATTTTGGCAAATTCCACTAACGGAAAGGGCAAAATAAATTTCGACATTTGTGACTCTAGATGGACTCTATCAATATAAAGTAATGCCGTTTGGGATGAAAGGGTCCCAAAGTACTTTTCAACGCTTGATGAATATGATTACTTCTGGTCTAGATAATTGTGATGCTTACATTGATGATGTCATCATCTACAACGACACCTGGAAAGAACATCTAGCCACGATTCGAAAATTCTTTGACAGACTCGTTGATGCAAGTATGACAATCAGTTTATCTAAAAATGAGTTTTGCCTTGCTTGTGTAACTTTTCTAGGACATATTGTGGGACATGGTCAAGTTAAACCTACAAATGCTAAGGTCAAGTCTATCTCTGATTTCCCTGTGCCTGTCAGTAAAAACAACTGATGCGATTTTTGGGTATGGCTGGATAGTATCGGAAATTTTGTTCCAATTTTTCTAATATTGCTAAACTCCTGACAAACTTGTTAAGTAAGAAAAACAAGTTTCTTTGCACTAATAAATGTCTGGAGGCTTTTGATAGGTTAAAAGCCATACTTAAAGAGTGCGCCGGTTCTCACAGCTCCAAATTTCAATCAATCGTTTAAACTATCTGTTGATGCAAGTGATGTTGGGGTTGGAGCAGTATTGATTCAAGAAGATAAAAATGGTGTTGATCATCCAGTGTGCTATTTCTCTAAGAAATTAAATGAGCACCAAAGAAATTACTCAACAATCGAGAAGGAATGTTTGGCTTTAATACTGGCATTACAGCATTTTGAAGTTTACATTAGTTCAGCCCCTTCTCCGGTTGTTGTGTTTAGTGATCACAACCCCCTTTCTTTCATCTACAAGATGAAAAATAAAAATCAGAGATTATTAAGGTGGAGTTTGTTTTTGCAAGAATATAATATTGACATCAGGCACATCAAAGGAAAAGACAATTTCATTGCAGATGCACTTTCCCGTGTATAAAAATATTATTTTATGTACATTTTGTATAATTCATAAGAATTTTCTTATGTAATTTTATTTTACCTCATGTATAATTTATATATGGTAAAAAGAAAGCTTTATTATATAAATCTTTCTTTTTCTTTATGGGGGGTAGTGTTACGTATATGTAATATAATTACTTGCGTGTTAGTTTTAAATTCTTTTTTATTTTATTTTTGTTTCATTACATTTTATTGTAATGATAATTTTTATTGGATTTGAATCTCTTTTCGGAAAATTCACTTGACCTGATTAGCACGTAACGGTTGCTTTATTACTATTTTTAGTTTACCTTGGTTGAGACGTTTGTAAACATTGAATGAAAATGATTGGCTATTACCAAGTTCATGTTCGGCCCACATGTTAGCTAAGTTGTAAGCAGCCTTTCTTTTCTATTTATTTCTAGCGTGAGAATCTGGTTCTTAGCTAGGGCTATTCTAGCCTACGTGTAAACTGGCATTTTTTTTAACTGCGCTGTTCAAATTAGTGATCACGTAACCCCGTCACGTGAGCCACCATCTGATCTAAAATTGCGGCTTAAAAGAGCCATTTGCTAGTAGATCTATTCAGTCGTATTTTTTACACCGTTAGAGCTCATGGTGTTTTTTTTTAAGTTGATGCCAGTTTTCTGAAATTCATCTGTCTTTTGGAATTTAATAATTTATATTCTTTAGAAACTACACAATGCTCTTCTTTATAAAAAATTCTGGGACAAAAACATTTAGTGGAAATTTATTCTGGAATTCTAAACGGGATCATTATAAATTGTGATTCAACGAGGAACTGTTGCCATCAGTACAACAACCTCATCTGACGTCATCGCCTTCCATATTGGAACTTCATCGAGATTCGAAACTGGATTCAATTAGAACTGTTTAGTGATAGGACTTATATTTTTGAATTTTAGGATTAATTTTTGGATTATATTCACAAACCGTAAGTCCTATTTCATATTTTACCCTGTTTTCTAGTGAAATAAATGATTTTGTTAAAACTTACAAAGCTTGTTGGCTTCACTCTTTTCTTTTGTTACTTTTGTACGAGCCGACACGTAGCAGTACTTTATCAATGCATGACACCATAACTTTCAAGTAAGCTATATTACAAACTGTCCCTAATTCTTTTTTTTTTGGTTCTCTTGTTTCTAGTCATTCCGTTTTCATTTTCTTCATAGTTATTAAAAACAGGATGGATCTTATACTCACATTCCAAAGCTAAATTATCAGTCGTATCATTTTTCTTATTACCGTCAATATGACCAACTCGTTTTCCTTCTGTGATCTCTCCGTTGAATACTTCCCAAATAAAATGACATAACAGCATTTCAGTAAACCTTTGTGATTCCGATCATCTTACTCTCAAAGTGTAACCAAGCGGCGTCAAGCAACCAAACTGTCTTGCGTATTTCATTTTAATTATTTTTCCATTGTTGCTACAAGAATAAAATTCATATTTAGGAAAGTTGATAAAATATTTCATTCTCATTGCTGATGTAGGCCACTTCATTGTTAATTTCAGGAGCCATTACTATACAAAATCCATTTCTCTAATAGCACAATTTTATGCTTTCCAATTAGAGACTGTATATTTACTATAATAATGACCTGGAAAAATACAACCTGGTCTGATCTGATACTCAATAGCAAATTTACTCAACATGACAAAGTAAAAATATTACGTGACTTGTACAAAACGTTACGAACAAAAATTGTGAGCATCCGAGATCAAATGCTGATATTTATGATGTCACTAAGTATTTGCGCGATATTATGGATGCTTTGCCAAATGGCGCTGAACGAACTAAATTTGCTGATGAGTTTAATGATCTACTTGATTATGTTGTTATTACTCGTTCTGAGGTAGTATTATTGAAAAACACATGACGCTGACAGGTAAATTGGTTAATTATCGCAGAACAAATTTGGAACGATGACATTAACAAAATTGAGCAAGAAAGCAGCAGCGAGAAAGGATAATGAAAATAGAAAATGAAATGAAAAATAAAAAATAAAGTCGAGAGTGATTGAATGTAAGAATATCACGGCTAGGAAAACACAGTCAGCATTTGATAGGTCATTCGTGTTTGATGACAAAAAAACCCTTGATGATGGAGTTGACCAGCATGACCTATTAACACTACTGAACCCTGTTGTTTCTTATGAAATACAGTTACACAGTGCAATAAAATTAAACACCAGAATTAATGTTTTGATGAAACGGTAAACTGCTGTTGTTGAACAAGCGGAAGAATAGCTATAACTCCTTGGATCGCAAATAAATCAAAATCAGTTTACAAAGGTAATAATGTGAAAGAAATAACGGATCAAATTTATCAGGAGCTAACAAACAAATTGAGGTCTATCAGCAATCAGGATCAGCCTGGTTTATGATTAAATTTCTAGCCATGACATTTCATACTGGGAAATCTATTCCGTTGAGAGGATTATCGTATGTGAAGTTACCTGAGTTTATACAAAAAACAAAATCAAGCCAAAATATTAAAAATAGAGACAACTACTGTTACTTATGGTGCGTACTAGGTGCTCTTTATCTTGCTAGTTGTCACCCAGAGCGAGTGTGCAAATACAAAGTGCACTTCGATAAACTAAATTTTGATAAGATAACGTTTCCAATGGCAGAGAAAGATATTCCAAAATTTGAGGTACTTAATCCTGGAATAACTATTAATGTTTTTTGGTGTTGATGAGCAAATTAATGAAAAAATCTTTTTTTTTTTATTTATCCTAGGCTAATAAGCAAAAATGCAAATGACAAAACAATAATTTATTATTCTACAGGTATCATTATATTCTGATCAGAAATTTTAGTAAACTGCTAAGCATGCAATACAATAAACATAAAATAGCAAAATACGTTTGCTATAAATGTTTGCAAGGACATCAGTCGCCGGAAATGCTAGAAAAACATAAGCGTAGTATGGTTGCCAAGAAGCACAAGCAATTACAATGCCTTAAGATGATAACTCCTTTGTTGAATTTACTAATTACCGTAAGAAACTAATGATTCCTTTTGTTGTTTACGCTGATTTTGAATCAATAATAGAAACAGTTGAAGGCCTGTTAAATGATCCGAAAAAATCTTCTACTACTACAATACAAAATCATATTCCCTGCTCTGCCGCTTATAAAGTAGTTTGTTCTGTTGATAAATCTCGTTCAAAATAAAAAAATTACCGAGAATCCGATCCCGCAAAGTGGTTGATAAAAAAAAAAGTATTATCAGAGTTAGATGAAATCAAGGGGGCTATTGCTCATCCAGCCAAAATGTTACAGTAAACAAGGTAACAAAAATATGATTTCAAAAACGCAGAAAAATGTTGTATTTGTGAAAAAACATTAGGTGATGATAGGGTAAGAGATCACTGTCACATAAAAGGCAGGTACCGAAGAGCCGCTCATGATGAGTGTAATCGACATTTTTAATATACCAAATTTTGTTCCTGCAGTATTGTATAACCTGAGAGGATATGACAGTCATATTCTTGTTAAGATAATTGGTGATGATGAAGTAATACAATTATTAGGAAAACTCGAAACAGCAAAATACGTGCTATTCCAAATAATTGTGAAAAATATTTGTCATTTAATATTGGTGATCTGAGATTTATCGACTCAGTTTAATTTATGCCAAGTACGCTAGAAAGTATTGTTAAAACCTGTGATGTTTTTACAAATTTAGAAACTCATTTTGGTAATGATACTAATGATCTAAAACAAAAAGGAATTTGTCCTTATGAGTACGCCGACAGTTGGTCTAAATTTTATGAAACAAAATTTCCTGATTAAAAAAGATTTTTACTAAAAATTGACACGTGAGCACATAACAGATGATGAGTATAATTTTGCAAAAACAATTTGGAATACATTTAAAATACAAAATCTTGACGAGTATCATGATTTGTAATTAATAGCATACATGTTGTTGCTAGCTGATGTGTTTGAAAACTTTAGATTAGTTTGCCAGAAATACTGTCACCATGATCCTGCTCAGTACTATTCATCACCCTGATTATTGTGGGATTATTGTCTCAAGATTATTGTCTCAAGATGAGCGGTACTAAATTAGAGTTGATCCAGATATGTTCATGTTCTTGGAGATGGGAATACGAGGAATCAGCGTCATCATCAAAAAGCAGGATAAAGCTAATAGTAAGTATCTGAAATATTATGATCCTTACTTACCAACTAGTTACATCATACATCTTGACGCCCATAATTTGTATGGTCATGCAATGACGTAATCATTACCAACAGGAGGATTTCAATGGCTAAGTGACGATGGGTACAACACAGAAACATCAAAATGATATTCCTGATGACACAAGTTATTTTGTTGAAGTCGATTTAAATTATCATAAACATTTTCATGATACGCATAACGATTAAAAATTTTGTGCTGAAACACTTTTGGTATCTGATGATATGCTGAGTGAACAGCAGAGAAAAACAAAAGAAAGAGGGCAGAGTGAAAAAAGATTGGTACCTAATCTGATGAGTAAGAAAAATTATGTGATACACTACGCTGCTTTGAAACAAGATGTCGAGCACGGGCTTGTTATTACTAAAGTTCATCGGGCACTAAAATTTAAAAAGCCAAAAGGGTTGAAACTCTACATTGATTTTAATACGAATCAGCGTAAACTTGCAAAAAAAGATTTTGAAAAACATTTTTTTTTTTTCAAGTTGAGGAATAACTCTGTTTCGGTAAGACTATGGAAAATATCAAGAAGCGTATCAACATTGAAATAGTTAACAGTAATGTACGCAGAAATAAATTAGTGTCCAGTGATTCATTTGTCAGCATGAAAATATTTGATTAGAATCTTGTCGCAATACGACGTAAAACAAAAACAAATTTAGTACTTGATAAACCGATTTATGTTGGTACAGCAGTACTTGACCTATCAAAAATTTTGGTGTACGATGTTCATTACAATACTATGAAAATGAAATACGGAGGCAAAATAGAATTATTGTTTACTGATACAGATAGTTTGGTATATCAAGTTGAGACAGATGACGTGTATGAAGACATGTACACTGAAAAGCGATTATTTGATTTTTCTGATTACCCTGTAGAAATCTAAATTTTATGATGATACTAACAAAAATGTGTTTGAAAAATTTATGACTGAAACAAATTTTAGTCCAATAGAATTTTATTTCGGACTAAGATCAAAAATGTATTGCGTGCTGCATGACAACGAAAAACAAAAGAAAACGGGAAAAGGAATCAGAAAGATTGTGCTTAAAAATTAAACTTACTATGATGATTATGAACCGGCGGCAATGACAAATGATGTAAAATATTTATCAATGTGCACATTGAGATCAGATCATCATGAAATTAAAACTAAAATTCTTAACAAGCGGGGACTGTGCTCTTTTGATGACAAAAGATACAGTGACGACGGAGGAAACACAGTAGCATTCGGTCACTATAATATAACAAAAATGTAGTGGAGTAAAAACAAAAAAAATGTGGAGTAGAAACAAATATAAAAAATAGTGGAGTAGAAACCTCCACTGGAACAAAAAAAATAGTTAACAAAAAATAGCACAGTAGTAATAGCAAAGGAGGTTCCCCCGTCACTTTTGCAGACTAAGTAGAAATCAGCTCCGCTACAATAGAAGATTATCATTATTTGTGAGCTAATTTAATTGTTACCGCACAAAGGTAAGCAGGCATCAATTTTAGGTTACATGAAAGTAATCATAACAAATAAGAAACAAGATGAAATAGTTAGGTATGATGTGATACCAGAATATACTTAGTTCACAAAATAAATACAAAAAAAAGCTGTTTTTTATTTGTACTTGTTCTGGGTGGTGGGGGAGAAACCTCCTTTCCTGTTACTGCCGAAGAAATAAGTCTTGCTCACTTTTATAGAAAAAAACGCCAACCTATTATTTCCATTATACTAGTTAAAAATAAAACTGTCCTAATGAAAAATAAAAAAAATATCATGGCTAGAACTAATATCGCAGCCCCTTTCCCTAACTGACTTCTGCACTTGACAACTTGGAACAATTTGAGGGCTGACACTAATGTTCTTAAAATATAAAGTGATAATCTGAAATTTGGCAATTTAAACTCTGAAAGATTAAATTAGGGAAGTGGAGAACCAGTTAAGATAAACTGGAAACAATTTGCTATGCAATATTTCACCCCGGAACGAAAACTGGGACGTCTGAGTCTAAAGTTAGGTCCTTTATCCAGAACAAACTTGATCTGCGGCATGCAGAGTCCATTGACACGGAGCGTGTAGATAGCTTGCCGTCAGGGATAATTGGCATCTATTGGCGACCTCTTCTGTGATTTTGCCCAAACAGTAAAAACATGTTCTCATATGTTGTCGCTTGTTTCTGAGTGTCCTCGTTCTGACACATCGAGGTGATCTCGTAACAAAATACATAATAAATCAACGCTGAACATGTTCCGCCATCTTTGTTCTTGTCTACTCCAGCTGTAGATGTAGCATGGGTTCTCAGCAGGAGAACGAGGTTATCTTGACCATACTCGAAAACGGATATTAGTGTAACGGAGAGAAGAACAACTATAACATTATACTCGGGTCAAGATCTTTGTTCTTGTGTCTCACCCAAGGACACCCGATTAATCTGACAACCAATATTTGTCGAATTCAATAGCTATTGCGACAAGGAAACTGCGCTGCGAAAAGTCCATGAAGCACTTGAGGCAGGTTCGGCTCACGTGGGTATCTAAGGACTGTAGGATCCGATAATAACACCATTTAAGGTCCGTCATTACGGCATTTATTTTCCAACTCCTAGTACACATGCGCAACAACAAGACAAACGGAGTAACTATTAACATGACAATAGGGAGACGTCATTGTCTCAATATTTATCATTCGGTTAAAGTATTATTGGCATTTATATATGTTATCAAATACATTAAACACATTTCAAATACAAATCTGTGGTAAATACTACAAGGACTGGACAAAAAATACAAACTACAGGAAGGCGCTACATCCCTATTTAAATGAGGCTTAAATGAACAACCGTTTTGAGTTTTTAAAATACGACAAACTAGCGATACATTGTTAGATATCTACGTATGACGGTGATAGACACGACCTATTATATATTGGTAAACAAGATGCGAGTGGTTTGTACCTAGCAGGGGGCAAGTGCGATACCGGGGACGTGGTAATGGTGTCAGTGGTCGATCAGTTCACTCACGAAACACACACGTAACGACACAACTGGATGGTGGGACTAAGATCATGGATGCTCACTGCTGGCGTGACAAAGATTCAAGGATGTTGGACGAAACCGATCTTATGCAGGCAAAGAAACCTGAGATGCATCTAACCACAATAAACATTGTTATTTTATCGTGGAACATTAGTTGTTTATCGAAATATAAACAGTCATTTAGTTTTCTTCAATACTTTCTAAATTCGACCGTGTGAGTTTAAGGGAAACATGGGAAAGTAGTATGTGGGAGTTTGATAAATCTCTTATCGAATATATACATTTTGATAGAATAAGAAAAAATAGTGTTCTGTTAGGGGCAAAAGCAGCGGTGGTGTCTCTGTTTTTTTGTTTAAGATAAGGTCATGGAATCGAATGATGTGAGATGCACATTCCGTTTTGAATCTGACAATTGTGTCATTATGCTTTTCAAATACAATGTTTCTTGTATTGTTAAATGCACATTTCTCCATAAACAAAATCGCCTGTATATGACCAAAGTAAAGAAAAAGACGGTGTTAAGCTGTTCCAAACATACCTAGTGAGTGAAAGATCACTTTGTCCAAAGGCAGGAGATTTTGATGCAAGAATTAGAGATTTCGTAGACCTAATCACTGATGATAACTTAATATATTGGGTTTTTATGTACTGTACAAAAGTGATTCGTTTTCATTACCAATAAATAATAAAGACTGTGAAAGATACCAAAAGGTTCGGTAATTTCTTTGTACAAACGTGTTGTACGTTCGGAATTCACATCTTAAATGTAAGGTTGCATAATGACTTTTGAGGGCAATTATAAATGTTTTGCTCATGAAGGTGTGATCACTGTGGAGTACACAATTGCTTACTTGGAGCTTTTCTGGTTTACATTATACTTCCATTTCCGTTAAAATGCATTCTAGATTTTCCTTCTAACATTTATGAGACCAGTGCTACAATGATTTTATAGACGATATTTTAATAAGACATATTAGCAAATAAGGCTTCGAATCTTTCTAAAATTTCCAAACGTCTACACGGTTTATAATAACCGAAACGATGCCATTTAATAAAAAAGATTAGAAACTTAACCTTTCCCCCATCTACCCGTTAGGCTTATTGTATCGCTGACTGCTATTATATGCCGTACCTCACTCAATTTGTGATTGTTTCTTTTTGCTGTATGTCTTTCGCCGCTTATCATGACAGGATGCAAATTATCCATAGCATCGTCGTGGTATTGTTTGCTACTGCTACATAAATGTACACGATGAAACAAATAGACTATGCAACAGAATATGCTGTGGACATACTCAGGGGACACTTTTCTAGGATCTACAATTACTATGAAGCTAAAAAGCGGCCTAAAAGCTTGAAACAGTGGGGTTTTTTTTTATAAAAAACCCAAAATATTACTAATCAAAAGTTCTGTCATCAAAAATGCTTTCCGAAGATAAATTTTGCGGCTTAAATAAACCTTGGTAAGTATTATCAGTAAATCACCCTCATGTGTAATGATGTGTAATGCGAGCGACAACCGATTTTCAACTTTGACATTTCCTTGTAATGTAACATTCGATGTGAAAATCATAAACACTTTAAAGACAAGAATTAACAGAAAAATAGTACTAAGCAGAGATTATGGAATTATTTAATTCGAACTGGTAGTTGCTACGTCAATGACAGCCGTGTGCAGGTCTTGTTTACACGTTTACCAATTATTTTGTTAACGTTTATAGACAGTAGTTTACTTCATACTAAGCAGTTTATGTACATAAGCTCTGCATCCTTATTAGCAAATCTACCATACCTGGCTCAATGTGTTATAATTGTTTTTAAGAATGTACTATATTCAGAAGGAATTATTGATGACATTAATGAGAAGGACCCTCTGCTGGATATTCTTCATGCAGATTGTGATGTTGTAAATGAAGGGGAATACAATATATGAAGGAGAAAAAAATATCATGAGACTCAAATCTGGAAAGGCTTTGCAGCTAAGGAGAGATAGGAATTGACAATTTCAAGTGTACTATGTCGCTTATCACACCATTGTTAGTGGTACTGTTGAAGAACGATCTTTAATACTGGTATTTTTACCAGCTCATGGGGAAAATATATTTATTGCTATTACATAGAAAAGACTATTTTGAAAGATTGTAATAATTATAGGGGTTTATGTTTGATTAATGCTACGTGTATGATTTATATCTATTTCAAACAAGCGTTTATATGGAAGAAATTGCATTATAGGCGAAGCACAATCTGGGTTTTAGACGGGGATATCCCACTACTAAGAACAACATATTTACTGTACAATCTGTCAATCTGTCATACAGAATTATATATATGGGGGGTGAATGTGGTAGGGTATCTAAAGAGTGGAGTGGGGTTTACTGGTCATATGTAGATTTTTCAGAAACGTTTGATATTATCGTAAACATTGAATTGTTGAAGTATCTTGCTCAAAGGTACTAATAAAATATTTTTTAAAATAATTTTTAAATTCAACGTGCACTAGGTTGATATCATGTGTAAAGGTAAGCGATGATTTAACCGAATACTTTGATTGTATGCTGTGGACAAGAGAAGGATGTGTTTTGAGTCCACATGTATTTTCTTTCTTTATTAACGATCTCATTAATACTAACGTTTTTGTAATACCACTGGAATTGTGGTTAACTTGCATAAGAAAAAAGTAATTGTGTTTCGTAATGGAGGATCTTTAGCAAATGATGAAAGTATTTTTAACGATTCACAGAATGGGTACTGTTTCATTTTACAAATGTATGAGTCTTGTGTTTACCCTTTTATCGTGGACAACGGCTAAAGAAACAGTAGTTGCACAGAGTATCAAATCTTTTATATTTTGCCATCAAAGGAAAAGTGGGTACATGTGAAGATACATTTAAGATAGTTGATACTATGGTAAAGTCTATACTGCGTTATGGTTCTGAAAGTGTGGGGTCAAAGTGTTGAAGGTCTCATATGTAAACCATATATATGTGTCTCACGTAATGTTGTTGTTGTTGTTGTTGTTGTTGGGCTTAACGCCATTTTTCAGCACACGATAGGCTATACATGGCGGCCAGTATTAATGGTGGAGGAAGAAACCGGGAAATCCCCGGAAAGAACCACCGACCTACGAGAAGCTACTGGCAAGCTTTCTCACATATCCACATTTGCCGAATCCTAGATTCGAACCCACGTAGACAGAAGTGAGATGGCAGTGATCCGTAACGGAGAGCGCTTTAGACCACTCGGCCACTCGGGACCCCCCTCACGTAATGGAAATCATTATGTTGCTCTTGGAGAATGTGACAGACTACTGTTGTTTCTTACATATTATTATAGGTATGTTAAATATTGGTGTAAATTGTTATGGATAGGAGATGATATTTACCAGAATTCTATAAAATGGTTAAATCATTAGAGGATAACGGAGACGTTACATAGGCATCACATGTGAGAAATGTATTGTTTAGCTTTGGTTTTGAATTTGTGCCGATCTCGCAAGATGTTGGAGATGTTAATGTATTTGTAACAGCATTTTCTTAAAGAGCGAAGGATTGTACTAGACAGACTTGGCACGACGCTATCACAATCTTCAAAATGCAGGTAATATCAAGCTTTTAAAAACATTATTAATTATTGAGCAGTATCTTTCCATAGGGTTACTATTTTATGTCCTTAAATTTCTTTCGAGATTCAGATAGGGGTTGGTAGACATGATAATGTTCCTGCTTCATATTCTAGCTTGTAAAAGATGAACATAGTTCATTTTTCATTTGTAAATGCTAGATCTTAGAGAAAAATATATGATGCCCCAGTGCTAGACATCACTATAAACTGCCACACTGCAAAACAATTATTAAAGTTACTTTAAAATTCCAAATAACACACACACACACACACACACACACACACACAATTCCGTGGAGTTCAGACATAAAGAATTCAAAATCTATGGTGTTCACAATGTAAGATGAAAAACATTTTAACTGAGAAAACATATCTTACATTTTAAATGAGAAAACATGTCTTACATTTTAAATGAGAAAACATGTCTTACATTTTGAGATAAAAATTACCTGAAAAGTAAGACATCGTGACTATTTTAACAGATCAATACAGAGATCCGGTACATAACAAATGCGCATATCATTGTTCTGTCAAAATTTGTTCGATTATGACAGCCATCTGTTAATCATGACATTTGTAAAAAATAATGAAAATGAAGAGGTAAAAATCATGCCGAACAATGACAAGAAGTAGATATCATTCAACAAGGATTTCATAGAAGATAGTTTCATGACAGAAAACAAAGTTACAAGAATAATCAGGCCTTTAAATCGCAATAGATTCATGGCACAATCTGTAGCAAAAATTAAGCAATGAACCCTTTACAGAACAGCTGGAACATTGTATGGACATGACACATAAATATATAGGACAGACATTTCCTCATATAAATACATCGATATCTATGAAAACGTGATGAAACAACTGTACTATGAAAAGTTGTACTTATCACCGGATGACTTAAACATATCTAATGACACCTGCTAGTATGTACATAAATAATGAAACATTTTAACCTTTTAACACTAGGATATCTATTGTGACATTAAGAGCCTTATATGTTATATGACATTTTATTTTAGAAATTTACTAACGGCTAAATTTTACAAACTGGACCTTTATATAACAGTAGTGCAGCAGGACTAGCTCACGAGGCACGTTTAAGGATATCAGGTGTAGAACATGAACTTTTAACAGACTGTAATATGATCCCGATGATTGAGAGTTTATAGTTGTGGATTTAGCATGATGCCATACAGATAAGCTAAAATAAATTAATAATAAGTGTACAAATATTAACAAAATATTTTGGCTCGAACCAGACGTGAAGATCACAAGGTGTGGATTAAGTGCAGTCAAGCTCATTTATTATTAGTCTTTATGCTAATAACCTCTACGAATGGCTTTAGACAAGCATTTGATGAAAAAATTATTTGGGTAGAAGACAACTTGTTTGAAATAGCACATGACTATGATACCAGTTGCATTTTAAAAGCGGATTTGGAGATTCTATTAAATTTGTATGACTATTTCAAGACACTCCATTAGCGCTATAGAATTAAATCAGGAAGAAAATTATTAATCAGGGTTACATGAAAACTTGATAAGCTATTACTATTAATCAGGGTTACATGAAAACTTGTTAAGTTATTACAAGGGTACAAAATCAACTATACCAACACATTTATGTGGATTGAAAAACAAAATAAATGAGTTTTTCACTTCATAAACTGTAAAAAATACATAACTGTTTTCTTCGAACAATGGCATTGCCTTAAATCTTGTATCCAAATGAAGACAAATATGAGACATAAAGCATAAAATAAATTAGAAAAAGATTTTTTTTCCAGTAGATGAATAACACAATGTTTGTTGAACAGATTGAAATTTTTAAGAAGAAAAAGTAAAATATGTACAGATGCAAATAGCTGAATGTAATAGAAAGTTATCAAATGCCAGATAAACAATTATTAACGATGACTTAGTACTGGTAAGAATTAAAAACAAAAGTAAGAAAGAAATTAACCTAAATGTATTAGAGTAGATTGATAGAGCCATCAAAATGATTAATGCACGAATTATACTACATCAAGTTGACAGACAAGTGATAAGGTAGAACAAGATTGTTAATTTATTATACATATTCATTGTGTATCTAATCTGAGATATAAACATATACAGTGATATCAAGGATGGCATCATGTTGTATCACACTAGTGACTTTCCGAAGGATTCCATTATTGGCATCCAACACAAAGACTAAAAAGTTCTTGAACTTTTCAAAGATGACTAAAACAGTATTTTAGTTATAGAGTTTTACGTGTTCAGGTCAAAACTATATTCATTTAGGACTGATAAAGACGAAAAGGAGTTTGTAAGCGAATACAAATATTATGTGCAGAAATAATTTGTTCTTCTAACGGCAAAACAAAAAATGCATATTTAATCGCAAGGAAAATAACAATAAATTAGGTCACTCATGTCAGATAATCACGAGATATATGGCATCAAGATGATAATTGTAAGACGACAAGCGTAGTTCAGGTTTTAACATGGACCGCGAACTCATCAGCTTTTTTCACAGTGCATAGTGCCTTACATGCTCATGATTCTAACTTTTTCAGTTTTTACACTGTTACGAGTCTATGCTCTTAAAATAAGTAACAGAAAAGAGTGAAGACAACAAGCTTTGCAAAATTTAACAAATAATTTATTTCCCTAGAATAAAAAGTGAAAAATTAAGAAAAAAGAACTTACGGTTTTACGAATCAAATTAAAAAATAATCCAAGAACTAAAAATAGAAGTCTTAGTAATAAAAAGTTCTGAATGAAACTGAGTTCGAGTCCCGATGAAATCCAAAATGGAAGGCGATGACGCCTGTGGTGGTCAGCGAAGTGCTGCAGTGTCAACAATCTCTTGTTGAATCACAGAAAATATTATTCCAGTTTTGAATTCAGTATAACTGCTAATAAATGTCTTATCCAAGAATTTTGTAGGGGCACTTATGTATTTCCAGGGAAAAGAATCACTTGAATTCAATAAAATAAAAATTCAATCCAAACTGGTCACAACATAATAACAGCGTAACGTGTCAATTGTTTGGAGTCCGACTGACAAACTTCTATCAAAAACAACAGTTGTACGCTAATTAAGACGCAAAACAGATTCCCGGATGAGGTTTAAAAGTTCATTGTTCTGGAAAAAATAGAAGTTTCTTATCAATTCACATATGATATTTGTCACGTAGTGCAGGTATGATCTTGACTTAACATAACAATTCTTGCTCTGAGAAAGATAAAAAAAAATAATAAAAAAAATGTTATTTACCAAAACTGTCACTGATTCTGAAACGATGTCAGCAACTAGATACAGTTTTAGTTGTTTACGTCAATGAAATAAAAATAAAAAAATCAGTCAGGTCAAACAGAACTGAACTCAATGTTACATTACAATAGCATGTAATGGAATTAAAACATTTAAAACTAACAAACAAACAATTAAATTAAATATGCATAACACTCCCCCCTCGCCATAAAAGAAAAAGAAAGATTTATATAATAAAGCTTTCTTTTTACCATAGGTCAATTATACATGCGGTTTATAAAAAAATAAAATAAGAAGAAATCTTATGAATGATACAAAGTATACATGAAATAATATATTTCTGTACACGTGAAAGTGCATCTGCTATTAAAATGTCTTTTCCCTTGATGTGCCTGATGTCAGTATTATATTCCCGTAACAACAAACTCCACCTTAATAATCTCTGATTTTTGTTTTTCATCTTGCTGATGAAAGTAAGGAGGTTGTGATCACTAAACACAATAATCGGAGAAGGAGCTGAACTAATGTAAACTTAAAAATGTTGTAATGCCAATATCAAAACCAAACATTCCTTCTCGATTGTAGAATAATTTCTTTGGTACTTATTTAATTTCTTAGAAACATAGCACACTTTATGATCAACACCATTTTTATCTTCTTGAATCAATACTGCTCCAACCCCAACATCACTTTCATCAACAGATAGTTTAAATGATTGACTGAAATTTCGAGCCTTAAGAACTGGTGCACTCTTAAGTATGGCCTTTAACTTATCAAAAGCCTCCTGACATTTTTCAGTCCAATGAAACTTGTTTTCTTGCTCAATAAATTTGTCAGTGGTTCAGCAATTATGGAAAATTGGAACAAAATTTCCGATAGTATCCAGCCATACCTAAAAATCGCATCAGTTGCCTTCTACTGACAGGCACAGGGAATTCAGACCTTGCCTTGATCTTAGCATCTATTGGTTTAACTTGACCATGTCCCACAATATGTCCTAGAAATGTTACACAAGCACGGAAAAACTCACTTTTGATAAATTAATTGTCAGACTTGCATCAGTGAGTCTGTCAAAGAATTTCCGAATTGTTGCTAAATGTTCTTTCCAGGTGTCGTTGTAGACGATGACATCATCGATGTAAGCATCACAATTATCTATATCAGAGGTAATCATGTTCATTAAACGTTGAAAAGTACTTGGCGAACCCTTCATCCAAACAACATGACTTTACATTGATAAAGTCCATCTGGAGTCACGAATGCCTAAATTTCCTTTGCCCTTCCGTCAGTGGAATTTGCCAAAATCCTTTCAGAAGGTCAAATTTGGTGACATACTTTGCATTCCCAATTTTATCAATACAGTCATCGATTCTTGGTAATGGAAATGAATCTGTTTTAGTCACACTGTTCACCTTTCTATAATCAGTGCACATGCGGAAAGTTTTATCTGGTATACATGGTGAACTCCAGTCACTTTTACTAGGCTCTATGAAATCATATTCCAGCAAACACTTAATTTCTTTTTTCAAGTATTCCTGTTTTAGAGGGTTCATCCTGTGTGGGTGTTGTTTCACAGGTTTGGAATTTAAAATTAAAAACGTCATGGTAAATTTTGCTTGTTCTTGTAGGAACAGCTGGAAATAAGTGTTCATATTCAAATAATAACTGTTTAAGTTCATTCCTTTCGTGTTGTTGCAAATGTAAAAGTTTCTGGTCCAGATTATTCAAAATTTCTGAATTCCAAAGATTTGTCACTCCAAAATCAATAGAGTCCGATTGAATTCCTTCACTTAAATCCTCAGTGAGTGGGACAGGTACAACTAAATTAATTGCATGATTAACCTGGCTATCTCTTTCAACATAATGGTACTCCTTTAATTTATTTACATCCCAGGAGTACTGTTGTTATAATTTAACTCATTCATTTTCTTCTTAAGTTTCTAAGGGCCGTTATGCCTAATCTGAAGAAAATTTTAAAGAATGATCAAGAGAGAAAGAACTCTATTACCACACTCAAAAAAGTTCTCTCCACTGAAGCTCTGTTGAACCATAATATCACTTTTGACTTGAACTGTTGGATGCAAAATCCAAGCATAACTTGCTGAAAAATTCCAGACATAAAATTTGACCCATGATCAGACTGGACAGATTTGGGAAGACCAAACAAAGTGAAAAAAAAAAAAAAAAAAAAAAAAAGAAAAATTATCAAAGCTTTTACCATTGTTTTAGTTTTAATATTCCTCAAATGAATTGCTCTGAGAGTCTTGTTGACGAACGCATTATGGTCAACAAGTATTGGTTACCTGATTTGGTCTTAGGTAAGGGACCGACACAATCTGCCATTATTCTGCTAAATGGTTCGTCAAATGCAGGTATAGGTTGCAGATGAGCCTTCGGTATCTTCTGATTGGGTTTTCCTACCATTTGACAAGTATGACATGATCTGCAGTATTTACAAACATGACTTTTAATTTTTGGCCAATAGAAGTGATTCAAGATTTTGTGATCATTGGCGGCTCAGTCTCGAGAGACTTGGAGTGTCATCTGTCTCTGGGGTTTTGGCATCTTCTGCTGTGGCTGTGCAGGCCGATGCGCGAGTGACAGTCCATATTGCAGTTGGTGCAGACGTACTGGGAAGTCTGAGTTGATGAGGTTGCTGCCGCACTCTTCTTTCTCTCACGTTTCTCTGCTGACAGCTGGCCTCTCCTCACATCAGCGACTGCTATGCCCTTGCTGACCGTCAGTCTCTATGTACCTCGGTCCTCGGCCTGCACTTTCCAGCTGTCGGGCGAAATGTTGCATGCCTTCATGTCCCTCTTACACACATCCTTGAAACGGAGTGAGGGGCGGCCGACTCTTTTGGTGCCAGTGGCCAGCTGTCCATATAGGATGTCCTTTGTCAGCCTCCCATCCTCCATGCGTCGGACGTGTCCCAGCCATCGAAGACAGTGTTTACTCAGCAGGGAGTACATGTTGGGGATACTTGCACGCTGCAGGATCTCGCTGTGTGGGACACGGTCTTGCCAGCTGATTTTCAGGATGCGTTTTAGGAACCGTATATGGAAGGAGTTGAGCCGGCGCTCTTGCCTCATGTAGGTGCTCCAGATCTCACTTCCATATAGGAGGGTGCTGAGAACGCAGGCCTGGTAGACTTGGATCTTGGTGTGCACTGTCAGCGCGTTGTTTTCCCACAACCTCTTCGTTAGTCAGGCCATGATGGTGTTTGCCTTTCCAAGCCTTCTGTCCAGCTCCACATCGAGCGAGAGAGTGTTGCTGATGGTTGACCCCAGGTAAGTAAAGTTGTTGACTGAAGCAGGGTGACACCGTCGATTTTGATGGAGTGGGAAGAGGTGTCATCTTTCGCGCTGCCGTTTGTCTTTTTCAGGCTGATGGTGAGCCCGAACTGCTTGCAGGCATCAGCTAAATGGTCTTCCAGCCTCTGGAGGGCATAATCGGTGTGGGTCACAAGAGCCGCGTCGTCAGCAAAAAGCATCCCCCTGATGAGCACCGACCTCACTTTGGTCTTCGAGCGCAGTCGTGCCAAGTTTAACAGCCTCCCGTCGGACCTGGTGTGCAGATATACGCCATCAGTGGACGAGTCGAAGGCGTAGGACAGGAGCAGGGAGAAGATCCCGAAAAGAGTCAGCAAGCAACCCTGTTTCACGCCGCTGTTGATGGGGAAGGAGTCTGAGGATGATCCATCATACAGGACTGTTCCCTTCATATCGGCATGGAAGGAAATTATCATGCTGCGGAGTTTTGGGGGGCAGCCGATCTTCCTGAGAAGTTCAAATAGGCCCTTCCTGCTGACCAGGTCGAAGGCCTTGGTGAGTTCGATGAACACCGTATGGAATGGCTGACCTTGCTCTTCTCTTGGAGTTGTCGGAGGGAGTATATCATGTCTGTTGTCGACCTGTCTGCTCTGAAGCCGCACTGGGATTCCGGGTACACACGGTCCGCCATCAGCTGCAGTCTGTTGAGGAGGATGCGGGCGTACACTTTGCCAACGATGCTCAGGAGCGAGATCACTCTGTAATTGTTACAGTCAATGTGGTCGCCCTTGTTTTTGTAGAAGGTCACAATCATGGCGTCGCGCATGTCTTGGGGGACTGCTCCTTCCTCCCAGCAGAGACAGAGCAGCTCATGCAGCGGCTGCAAAAATGTTGGTTTCCCACGTTTGATGGCTTCAGGCGGAATGCTGTCGCTACCTGGTGCTTTGTCGTTTGGGAAGAAGTCAATGGCTTTGCAGAGCTCCTCTATGTTGGGCACTTTGTCGAGCTCCTCCATGGTGGGCAGTTCCTGTACGCTGCTAAGGGCCGCATCGGTGACAGACGTTTCTCGGGAGTACAGCTCTGAGTAGTGCTCCACCAATCTGGCCATCTGTTGATCACGGTCTGTGATCTTCTCTCCCATCAGAGATTTTAGGGAGCGACCCCTTTCACTGTAGGGCCAAGGGCATTCTTGATGCCACTGTATATGCCTTGGATGTTTCCAGACTCGGACCTGCGCTGGATTCCTTCACACAGTTGCTGCCAGTACTCGTTCACGCACTGTCTAGCGATGCGGTGGGCGGTGGGTGGTGCTTCGGGCACTTCTGAGGTCAGCAAGCGTCCGTTCATTAGGGCATTTTTTTGTAAGCTATGAAGGCTTCTCGTTTGTCCTCGATTACTGGTTCCATCCTTCAAAGGTGTGCATTGAACCAGTCCTGGCTGGGACGTTCCTTCTTGCCAAACGTGGACATCACTGTGCTGTTCTGGCAGGTCCTGGAGAGCCTGGCCCAGGGCGGACACATACTCCTCCACCTTGGAGGGTACCGACATCTACGCAGTGTTGATACGAGGGCGACCTTTTGCTTTGGAGCGGTGTAGGCGCACCCTGCTGCTCACGAGGTCGTGGTCGGAGTCGCAGTCTGCAATATGGTAGCTTCTGATGGATAGGACGCTGTTCAGGGCAGAGCGCCTGGTGATGACCAAGTCGAACTGGTGCCAGTGATGAGACCTGGGGTGTTTCCATGACACTTTGTGTTGTGGCTTACACTTGAAGAAGGTGTTTGTAACGCACAGGTCATGGTAGGTGCACAGCTTCAGCAGTCTCTGACCGTTTTCGTTGGTCTTTCCAGTGCCGCGATGTCCGAGGCAGGTAGGCCATGACTCGTGGTCCGCATTTACTCTGGCATTAAAGTCGCCGAGGAGGAATAGTGGCTCGTCTTTAGGGCATCCTTTGATCTGTTCGTCACGCTGCCCATAGAACTGATCCTTTGTGTCTTCTGAAGACGTGAGGGTGGGGGCGTACAGGATGTTGACAGGACCTGCAGCAGTGGTAAGGCGGATGGACAAGAGACTCTCAGGGGCTCCTCAGGTTCTCGACCCTTCCAGAAGAAGGTGTAGTTTTCCTCTCCGAGGGAGTCGCCGGAAGCGAGCCTGGTTTCCTGGAGGGCAGCCATGCTGACATTTAGTCTGGTGAGCTCTCTGTCAATGATGGCCGTCTTCCTGGTGTCGTCCACCTCCCTGAGGTCGTCAGAGATACCAGTGCACATAGTGCGCACGTTCCAGCTTGCGAATCGAAGAGCTGAAGTCTTCTTTGTTGGTTTCTTGTTCCTTTTGTCTGGTGCGGAGTTTCCGTCTTCTTGTCATGCTGAGCAACACACTGAGCTCCAGACACCCACTGGAGCAGGCAGACGTTGGCGGGCTGACATCTTACTGACCGGGGGCTGCCCGGCATGAGGCGGGTGGTAGTCGGCCATTGGGACGCGATGATCCCTCCCACCGTCGAAGCTGACCCGTAGCGTCCTATCCATACGCCAATCGGGTGGGACTTATAACCCGTAGACTGTCAGCTTCCGTGTTGTTTCCTCACTCAGGAGCGAGGCTGGAGTGGCCTCTCCAGGGCGCAAGGCTGGGCATGGAGTATGGAGATCCTAGGCTGCCCAGACGTTAGGATCCCCCTCTCGTCCTTGCTGATGGGGTCCAAAGGAATGCTGAGCATGACATTTGGCACCAGTTTGGCTGAAGGAGCTGCCGGATGGAAGTCGTAGTTGACACCCATCCTCCTTAGGGGCTCCACTCCTGATTTTCTGTCTGGGTTTACTCCCGTAGCCTTTCCTTCTCCCGAAGATATCCACAAGGCAGCGGAGCCATCATCCAAAGGCTGGGGCATGGATGCTGGATGCTCGGGGCGTCAGTGGACCCAGGGTCGTCACGCCCCAAGACTGTCCAACACACCTTGGCACATTGTGGGTTTGGAATCAGAATTTCCTTCTCCTAGACGAACTTCCTGACAAGGCTAACGAGCTCCATCTGCCCGGGATTGAAGTAGGAGTTTTCCTTCTCTTAGACTGGCTTCCTACCAATGCTAACGAGCCCAGTCTGCGCACCCAGATATACCGCCGGGCACTCGGTCGCGCCACGCAGCAGGCTCTGTGAAAACAGGGGGCCCCGCATGAAGGTGCTGCTGTGGA
>JAECUM010029079.1:0-15998 GCA_016617855.1 Megalonaias nervosa | reverse complement strand
GATTGTAGGGTGATTGAATCGGTATCCCTGTCTTCTATACAACTCAACGTGATAGACCCCTTACATTGAACAATCATTTAGGATCTCAACAATTTATCAAACAATCTTGACTTTAGTTTGATTGTTTTAAACTTTTTTTTATCAAAAATATATATTGAAAAACAGTGACATATTGCAATATATGATTTTGATTAAAATTTATGTGAAAACAAACTAAATATTTTAGTGCTGTAATAAATTTAGACTCTTACATCTTGTGCTGTTAATGTTACAGTTTTACCTACTGAAAAATATTTAAAGCTAATTGCACATATTGTTAAATAGTACTTATAGTTTCAAGCATACAAATGGAATATTGTGTCACAACAGAATAAATGCTGATATGTGTCTTGGTGGTTATATAAAAATTATTATTAAACAATATGTATCGGTTCGAGCTACAAATGCAAATTATATCTATCGATTGCACATTTCCCGACACATGAATATATGAAAGTCAACGGAATTCAGATGAGATGATTATAGAGAGACGGTTTTTCGAAGTGTCGTATCTTTGTTAATGTACAGGCCAGGTATTAATTTTTCATATCATTTGATGTGGGTTTGATCTTTGTGGAATTACATACATGTCTTGTATTATTTTAAAATAGCATCATATTGTTTTTAAAACAAAGTTGTTTTACTGATAATAAACTTGCAATTGTTGGATTAACTTTTGTTAAGGAGATATTTAGAAATGATCATTTTACTCGTACACTGATAATCTCGACCAAATTTAGGCGGTTGTAGAAAATCTATACAAAAGGTGGATTGTCCTACAAGAAACTACGTGCACTCTTTAATACAGGTTGATTGACCCATCTAAACTTTGGTCTGTTTTCATCTGTTGTACGGCTTAAAACAAACTAAATTTCGGAGGGGTGGGGCCAAGAGAAAGATGTGTATATGGGTGGGTGGGTGGGTTTGTTAACTTGCATGTTATATGTTGAATTAAAAGCTTTTAAATAAATGCGGTATATCATTTTTTTCTTGGGTGGAATGAGTATGCGAGTTATTATTATTATTATTATTATTATTATTATTATTATTAGTAGTAGTAGTAGTAGTAGTAGTAGTAGAGTACTAGTAGTATTACAGCAATTACAAAGCAAGAAGATTCCGACGTGAATGAAATTCTGAGCAGCTGGCGTTCCAGAAACATTGCAGCTCACCTGTATGCAAGTGAGGTGTGTTTACCGGCGATATATACCTCGAATGATTATTCTTATGAAAAAGAAGCAAACCTATACATAAATATCATTTACAAAATCGCATCAATTTCATACCTGATACTAATATTTACCACCACGGATATTACGTTACGACCAGAATTTGATCTGTCTAGCACTATCATACTATGTGATGTGTATGCCATTCTATGTTTATAATCTCCCGGTTTAATCACAGTCGTCCTCTTTTGTTCCAACCAGTCTAGACGTATTCTTAGGCTGAGTCTGACATTTGCAAATTATGAACCACCCTCAGTTAACTAGAGTGTGGAGTGTAACCTCAGATGGATGAATCAGTCGTCTGGGATACGCTGTGCATGTACCAATCTCAGCAATACACTTGTATCATAATATAAATGACTAGCAGGTTTTTGAGAGTGATGGGACGGTTTTTTGACCATATTATACAGAAAAAACACGTCACCTATAGCCAAATTTACCATCATGTAAAATGGACAATAATAAAGACGAATTTTAATCTAGCTTTAGTTTAGTGTGTCAATCAAATTTCTGCTGAGGGCTTTGCAGAGGAAAAGAAAGGATTCTTATAAATTTTCTTGACTTTTTGCTATTTTTTATATAATGGTCTATTTTCTATTTCTTAATATAATGTTCTTTTTCATGCTTGATAACAAGAGTGAATTATTTTATTTTAAAACAAAGCATGTCTATATATTAAATATTTATTCTTGGTTTCTAATTTCCATATTTTAGGTGAACCAATACCCTTGTAAAAGAATAATGTGGTCAAAACCAAAGAGGGAAAGTGAGTAGATAAATTCATTATACAAATGTGCTGAGAGTAGTAATATGACTCACCGCTTTGACAACCAGAATTAACATTACGCTACACGATGTTTGCGGGGGGTGGGGGGCTGCCAGGGGTCCAAAGGGAAATGTTATGTTAAAATTAAAAGATTTCCCGTTTGTCCCTATATCGTTTCCTTTTTATAAAATGGCAGCCTTAGCATACGCTGTAGGTTTAGAAGGAAAATGTAATGCAAAATAGTAATAAACTATCCAACATTTAGTGATCTAATATCCATCACCTACTGTTCTACTATATAACACCTCGTATATAACATCCAGTACCCCACATTTACTATCCAATACGCGGTGAGTAGTGATCACTACATTGTCATCTACTATTCAACATTCCACATACACCGTCCAACATTTGGTTATCTACTGACCTTCACCGAGTTATTTACTATCCGATAGCACATATATACAATTCAACATGTGCGTAGTGACCTGAAACCCCTATACCTAGCAATCCATGAAACGGATAGGATGAAACAAAAAGGGGATGAAATCACACAAAGATAAATGGTAGTTTTGTTTTATATACGGAATACCCAAGAAAAAACTATTACAAACAAGAAAGGGTAGAATGGGTTTTTAATATTTAGTTGATTGTGAACAGACATAGATATAAACGTAGACAAACATATAAACATACAATACATATGGTGGGTATGATTTTCAGTGCTATCCCTCTATTTGAAGAGATCTGAGTGGACGTGGTGCTGGTTACCACAAAAGGGTTAATATAGGGAGCACCGCTTCACAGTTCTTCTTCGCAAGTTTCTCCTTACAGCCGGTCCACGGAGTAATACCCTCTTGAGTATCCTAGCCTTTCTACATAGAATCTTCTTTTCTAAATAGCCGTGCCTATGATGCGTGTGATCGCCCACTTTGCTTTAACATACACGGGGTACTCCAGATCAAAGAGCATGTTTGAAATGATGGTAGACGATTCAACATTTGTCCACATCTTGTCGGGTTCTCTTGAGAACAGACAACACAGATGGCCAACACACCACAATAGGTAGTCTAGGATCGGAACTAAACGGTTTGGGAAGTTCTACCAATAAAATGCGTGTAACATATTTCAATCAATGCCTGCTGATTATCTTACAATCAGAATACAGCGGATGCGTGACGTCACTTTCAAAACATATTTACGTAAGGACATTCCATAGCTGTTCCATTTCTGAAGAGTTCAAGGACAATACCTGTAGGTTGAAATAAAAATAATGTATTGAGACGCAACTGTAATTCATACTTCTTATATCTTGAGTGATAGTACGACTACTACAGCTGCTGTTGTAGCAAGCATTCTTCAAGAGTAGAATGACTTCCATTTGGCTTTATGCGATTTTATATCTTCTTAGCAAAATGTTTTGCTTGTAGCACCATTTTCACCTCCTTCTACATCATTACTAGCGTCTTCTGTTATTAGAAATAGAAACGGTAGGAAGAGTTGGAGAGTATTTTGTCAAGTCAGAAAGAAGAAGAAGTATATGTTTAACATCATCAACAACAACTAGATGTAAAAATAACACAATAAGAGAAGATGAACACTTTGAACAGTGATCAAAAGGAATACCGTGAAAACAAAACGGTCAGTTTATTACAATATATTTTGGCGTAGTTAAAACGTCTTTAGCTAAACCGAAGAGAAGGAGACATTCACGATCCAAGACCTCTAAACCTTCTATGGCTGCATCGACGTTCGCCATCACAACTGAGACGCCAGCATCATCAGCAGTTACCACCACTACAACAACAGTATTAGGGGTATAACTTATACGTAGAAAACGTTTAAACCAGTTGCACTTGATGTTAAAAAGTCCACACATTTTTTATATAAAAAAGCAACGGCCCTTTTCAGGGCAAGCAAAAGCGCTAAGGGAAATGTCTACTATTGAATGATTCCCATACCAATCAAAACCCAGATCGGTCCATGATAATATGTGCTTGATTGTGTGTTATCTTATCGATATTAAAAAGTACAAATCAAGACAAAGAGACTATTACGACTCTGTGGTAATAAAATAAGTCATAGAAATGAGTGAGAAACAACTAGTTTCGTAAATTTCAAAAAGTAATTTATTTCTCTAGAATACAAAGTGAAAATGTGAAAAAGGAACTTACGGTATTGTGAATTATTTCCCAAATAATCATAAAGTTACAGACACAAGTCCTCATGATTAAAGTTCTGAATAAACTTTATTGGAAATCCAAATTTAATCCAATGCTGAAGGTGTGGATGCGTCTGTGGTGGCCCGTGTAGTGGTCATATGCCAACAGTCTTTTGTTGGATCACAATAATACAAACCAAGAATATATCCTGATTTGAAATTTCACTATAAATTCAAGTCTCTGTTTCCAAGATTCAAGAATGTTATTTTTTGTAAGCGCTTTGTATTTCCAGGTAATAAATAATTTGAATAAATAAATTCCAGCCCAAATGAACTACTGGACACAAAAATAATACAATTAATTCTACACAGATCTTAATGCAAGAACGAAAAAAAGAAAAACAAAATTATATAGTCCTCTACTTGACCACATGTTACAATTAGCATTTTCTAAAAAAGAAATGCTATTACCTAATCGAAAATAACCTTTTGGAAGGCTCCTAATGTTTACGAAATAAAATCTTAGTTATAATTAGAATATAAAATGTGGCAAACACAATGTCCTTGACTCATGCCAAACCAAAAATGCTAATAGTTATCCATGCTCATAGGAAACTATTTGCTATGTATTCTTTACAGAATAAAAAAATAAATCAAACAAATCACTGATTCAGATCAAGTAGAAAATGAACTTGATTTTTGACAAGGTGAAGTCCATCATACAATCTTACATTATCAATAGCATATAATGAAATAAAAAATAAATAAAACAAATAACAAATAATACAAATTAAATATACATAACAGATACGCTAACGTTATCTTCAGGATATTCTCTTGTATGTTTCGTCAGCTTGCCTCACCTTCTTGAAGTTCTTTACTAGATAGAATGGGTTCTTGTGCTTCTGCAGAACGTTCCTTATCCTTGTTTTCTTTCCTCGTGGGACACTCTGAAGACCAATGACTTTTATATTGACATTGATAATAGGTCTTTACTTTTGTAGATCTTTTCTCGTGTCTTAGTTGTTTCCTTTCCTAGTCGTTTCTGGAGCCCAATGTCCTTTCTCTTGACGGACACAGAAGGTATTTTGACTTTTATCTCAAGAGGAGTAGTCAGATATCTTGTGGGAATTGTACTTGGGAATGACCCTCTGTAAATATCTGACGGGAATCGTGATCTGTTGTGATTCGTCCATCTACACAGATGGAAATTCTGTACAACTGTATTCTGTGTAACTTGTAAAATCAAATTTTGAATCATAAAGAATTGATAAAACCTTATAAATGAGAAAATCGAAGAACCATGAGACGACGACGTTCTGTATCTCCTCATACGCAGAAATAAGCATTGGTGCACGTCTTCGATACGGATTTTGAAGCATACATGACTGATCCAGAGCCAACACCAACTATCTCCACTTCAAGACCTAGAGTGCCAAGATTGAACTTCATTCTGTAGCCACTGATGATTATGTTAAACTTCAACGTGCCCACAAAGCGACTTCCAGTAAAAATGTCGAACGACCGCTTACACTTACGCAGTGAAATATAAAGTGTTTAAGTCTCAAGTTCCACCAGAGAGACAGCTGAATTCATTGATGATTGATTAAAACAAAACTGCATTGCCATGCTTAAGATCAAGATCTCGCGACAGTTTGAGATCTCGTGTATAGATCTAGTTTAGTACACCTGTGAAAGTAATTGTTTTTCAAAATCTTGGAAAACTTTCAACATGTCAAACAATCCAACGATGCATTTGACATGACCATTGCAAAAACTACTGTTCACATGACACACGTTTCATCTCCAAAAGGTAACGGACGATGTTAAGTTTTATAGGTGGAACAACTTCGCAGAGGATCGTCCAGATTTAACAACAACCAAAACCAGATGTGTTTCGGCCGTTCAATCGATGTGGCTCGAACTCCTGCTGAGAAAAACAAAACAGCCGAATGGGAGAGTATTAGAAAATCGTAGAGATCCAAACGACGTACTATGCCAGAACTGCTTTTGCAAAAGGCAGGTATTTCCAAGGAGACCGTATGTGGAGTTCTTGCAATGAAAAACATCAAGATGGATTGGCACTTCGTTATACGTTCTAAGTGTACCCTCATTTCGTTCGTGGTTCTCTCGTGTTTCAATGAAGGGATTTAACAGATGGAAAATACATTTACGTTTATCATCACCAAGAAAATTTCGATGCTATTACATTCGCTATTGCGAGAAAAATGACCAAGGATTATCAGCAACATTCTGTTTGTGGAGAGATGACATGGAAGTTTAGCTTCTAGACCTTGTATTCCTGAAGGAGAGGAAATATTAACTGCTCTACTTGCAAGTGAACATTCGACAGTGCAACGTGTTACAAGCAACATTGCCTGAAACAATTCCAATAAGAGAAAGGTGCTGGCAAATTATTGAGAGTGTGTCCAACTTATAGACATATTCGAACAAATAACGAAAAGTCAAAAGTTCGTCGAGGAAAGAAATTATTATTATTATCGTGTGCAGTGCATGATCACCCATTTAACAGCGTCATCATCAACATGCAGAGCCTGCAATCCACCGGGCAACTTTGTCAGTGGACAGTTGTTCACAATGTGCGTCATGGACTGAAGAGTTCCACAGCAACAGGAAGAGTTAGTGGCCTGGCCCCATCGGACAAGGTTGACTGCACTACGACCCTGTCCTGTCCGAAAGCGGTTCAGTGTGGTCCACAGATGACGTGGAAGATTGAAGCCAGGAGGGCAGACAGATGGCTCAGTTACGAGGGAGTGGTTTACAACATCTGTTGAAGATCACTCAACGCTCCATACTGAAAATAGCTGTCATACCCTCCGGCATCGGACCTAACCAGATTGGGCTTCTCGAAGTCAAGCGGACTGCTGGATGTGAGGTGATGCCCATGTACAGTGGACGTTTCTCACTGGCACAGACCTTAGCCAACACTTTTGTGGTTGCTTCTGGCGACGCAGATGTGGAGGAGGAATATTGTTGAGTACTAGCAGCCATGGTAAAAGAGTAGGACGTAGTGTTCCAGAGATTATGCACATTGTTGTGTTGAGCTGGACATCAGTTAGCTTAGTATGGGGTGATCGAGCCCAGACAGGAGCGCAATATTCGGCTGTTGAATAACAGAAGGCCAGTGCTGATGTTTTGAGTGTCTGAGCACTAGCGCCCCAGGCTGAGCCAGCCAGTTTGGTGAGTAGGTTATTTCGAGTGCTAAGTTTGTCTGCAGTTTTCTTCAGGTGGTTGTAGAATCACACCAAGGTATGTTGGTGTCGGGTCATGTTTTATTTGCTGCCCATTGAGGAGGATGCAAAGCTCACGGTTCGCATTTGCATTGTTAAGGTGGAAGACACTGGAGACTGTCTTTGTTGCGCTTGGCTGTAGACTCCATTTCTTGAAGAAGTCCGTCATGTCATCCAGGTCCTTATTAAGTACCCCCTAAAGCTCAGCAAATGAGCGACTTTGGGTCCCGAGAGCAATGTCATCTGCATACATAAACTTGCGAGACTGTGTTATAGGTAGATCATTGATATAGACATTGAACAAACTTGGCGAAAGAACCGACCCTTGTGGAAGTTCAGTAGTCTGACGCCTCCACGAGCTGCAGTTCTCTCTAATGTGCACTCTGAAGCCCTGTTGCGAAGGAACAGTTCAATAATCTCAACTATCCAGTGCGGCAATACTCTGGAAATTTTCAACAGCAGCCCTGCATGCCAGACCGTGTCACATGCTGCTGTTAGATCTAGAAAAACAACTCCAGTGTTAAGGTTCCTTTGAAACCCGTTTTGAACAAATGTAGTCAGGGCAAGAACTTGAAAGCAAGTGCTACGGCCATGCCTGAAGCATGCCTGCTCAACAGTTATGATATTTTCCAAGTCAGGACCAATTCTTTGGAGAATCAGGTGCTTCTGTTCCTTTAAACAGACTGAAAGTAAGGAGATCGGCCAAGATGCTTTCGGCCAAGATGCTTCAGGAACTCAGGCAGGATGTTGTCATATCCTGCTGCTTTGCTTGATTTGATGCTGCATAGCACCGTTTCAAGTTATATTGTTGTAAATGCCTCTGGAGTATTTTGATCTAGTTCATCTGACCTCCGACGGCAGTATTGTCGCCACTCATCTCTTACTTGACGAGGAGCAGCAGGGAGGGCGAACCGACTTTTTTGAGTACGAACACACTTTTCTGTTTGTATTATATATCTTTTTGCTTCTACGCGTATACTTTTGTCTCTACAAACACGTTTTTTGCTTCTACACACATAAAATGACAATATCCTGATATGTATATAATACAAACATTATACAAACAAAATAAAATTTAATATTATGTACACACTAATACAAACAAAAAAAAATAGTATAACAATTCGTCGGTTCGCCCTCCCTGCTGCTTATGACATTCATCGTTGACTCATCGATACAGGGAGATTTCAAATAATTAAACATACAAACATATTATTACAATGAACAATTGTGCGTGGTTGTTAAAGACTTCTACAATCTGCAATAAACGATGTCACGGAAAATACTGCGCTCAGCATAATCGATCATTAAAAAAATCTTCTGGTTTGCAAATATGTCTCAAATGCGGATTAGCATCTCGAGCTGTTATATGTGCCAAATGCGGCGGTAACAGGTACAGCGCATTAATGCATTATTATCAACACAGAAATCTATTGCGAGGTTCCATCAAAGACAATCCTCCAACCGCTCGTGAGTATATACATAATTACTTTAATGTATTTCCTGCAATAATCAATCATGAAGAGGATCAAAAAATAATAAATCAACGAGATCAGAAAAAAAAACAATTACATGAAGATTGTACGAAAAGAGAGGAGGCGAAGCGAATAAAAAATGTCTGTAAAATATTAAAATGCACCCCTCAGGATTACATAAAGATCTATAAAAAAAAAATATAATTACGATCCTTCAGATTATCAAAATTAACAATGATGTGAATTCGAACCATTTCCTATAATAATATAAATGAAATGGACGAATTCACACATCGAAAACGAGGCTGGCGATAGAGACAACGTCTCTCCACATTTCCTAATAATAAAAATAATGAAGTATAGAATTGCCATCATACCACAGGGTCATCTTTAGAAACATCGTCAGAGACTTTGTCTCTAGAATCATCTATTTCAGAATCAGAGATGTTATCTCTAGAGTCAGAAACTTCGTTTCTAGAATCAGCGATTCTAGAATCAGCGACAGAGTCTCTAGAGTCTCTAGAAGCATTGTCAGAGACTTCGTTAGAAACTTCGTTTCTAGAGACATTATCTCTAGAAGCATCGCTAGAAACTTCGTTTCTAGAGACTTTGTCTCTTAACAAGTACTGAGCTACATATTCAGCCGCTGTTGGTGGAGCGTCTTTATGATGCATGTACTTCGGCTTCCTTTTATCATAATAAAGTAACATCACTCTGTATCTGTTGCCGCCGCATGTTGTACAAATCTGTATCTTCCCCCGCACTCCATTGCCGCAGCGCAGACACGGCCTAGTCCCTATTGATCCTGTTTTTAGCATATAACTATGGTGAGCGCAGTATTCTCCTCGGCACGAATTTCCACATGTCCGAGTTGATCCTTGGATTACCCAGCGACAATTATTAGGTCCTGTTTTATATGGCATTATTATATAATAATATAATTAAAATTTATTTTTAATTAAACATATGATCTGTATATATTATTATAATAATCATGATAGAACATATCACATCACTCGAAAATGTCATGGTTTATACTACAAAACATGATGCCATAGAAAGTCTTAGAGATGACGTCTCTAGAGATAATATCTCTTGCGATGAATCTAGAAGCGGTGCTAGTGACGTCGTCACTAACATCTACAAGCGAGGAATAATCATTCAACATTTTAATAAATTCTACGCGTTCTCAGACGATGATGAATTTAACGAGTTCGCTAAGAACTTTATCAACGAATCCTCGGTAACAGAGATAATACCCAAATTCAGACTTAGATATCCGGTGTTTGACCTAGACACTAAAATTATGTACGAGAAAAATCCAAATGACGAACTAATTAATATTAACGACATCATCGAATACTTCGCTACATTATGTAATTGCGATCGCGATCAGGTATTATTATTCGAAACTAATAGCGGTTATCATATTCTTTGTAAATCGGCGCCAGTGACATTTGATCAACAACGAAATTTAACTAATCGTGCGTATGACGATAAACATCTAGCTTGGAAAGTCGATCGACAAGCTGGTCTTCATAGCATTAAGTTAAATAACACGCGATCTTACAAACCGGGTAAAGAAACATTATGCAAAAAATTAATTTCACACAATCATGAGAGTTTCCAGGAACAGAGTTTCCTAGCCTCTGCGTTGCTAGTCTGCCCTGTTTGCATTCAACTTGATCGCGTTGAGTATGTCTCAGAAGTTCCAAGTAAATCTAATCGCAAGAATAATAAAGTATCTAGAGATTCTAGAAGCGATGCTAGAAGCGATGCTAGTGACGTTGTCACTAACGATGAAATTCCTCCCGCAGACATTATTAAGATATCTACGGTACTTACTGGCAAACCCGATCAACTCATCGATGTTATTAGTGTTACCGGAAATAGATTCAGTATATCGAGAGAACCAGGTCACATGTGTAACATCTGCGAACGACGACACGGGTATGATGAGATACATGACTGCGTCGAAGATAAATGCGATAATTGTCTCGTGTATATCAACGATGATTATTATTCGATATGCTGTCCTAGATCATCTGGAAAACAATTACAACTGCCTATCATCAATGATAAAATCATCAATGATTCCAGTGACACTACACAAAATAACAAAGACATCAAAAAAGATAAAAGGTATATAAAATATCTGATCGACGCGAGACGTAGATTTCATTATCCCGGATATTTATTTGCTAGAAACGCCGATTACACATACACGGCTTTACCGGCACATGAATCAGGACCAGGTTGTAGAGTTATTTACGACGAAGATTATATAGATGGATCCGCGTGTGGAATGGGAAAATCTGAATCAGCGTGGAGATCATTAAGAGATGATCAGTCCGTTGGTTTTATGTCATATAGAAAAACAATTACCGAGAAAGTCAAATCAGATTATTCCATCGAGAGTTATATGGATATCGATGGTTGTATTACTTTCAATCCTGGAGATAGACGTCGAGTTGTTGTGCAATGGGAGTCTTTGCATAGGATCCGTGGAGTTCCAGATGTACTTATCGTAGACGAATGGCATGGCATCCGCAGACAACAATTCAGCTCAGCTAAACACAGCAAAGAACGATGGGATAAATTTATGGGATTAGTAACGACATGCAAACGATTAATCGTTCTAGACGCAGATGCTAACAATGATGATCTAATATTATTCCGTGATAAACTAGGACGATCATCAATGAAATTTATCATTAACGATTACAAACCCGATCACGATAAGAAGTTCCACATCGAACTTTCACACGAGAATAATCTGAACTCGCTTCTAGAACGATTAAAATCTAACGATTCTAAGACCGCAGTATTCACGCATAACAAACAACGGACCAATTATTCCGTTGAGGGTTTAGCTAAGCTTATTCAACATCTAGGATATCGTGTTAGATATTATCACGCCGATACAGATCCCGCTCAAAAGAAGTCTGACTTCAGCGATATCAATCACGCGTTCGATGACATCGATGTTGTTATCAGTAATCATACTCTCGAAGCTGGAGTTAGTATAGTTGATGAACGATTCAAGACTATGTACGTGTTCTCGGAGGAATTAGGATCTGTTGAAGCAACAAAACAGGCCATCCACAGATTTCGATGCGTTAATGAAATACATTATTCATCAACTAGAAAACAACGATCTCGTAAACTACCGATATATCGTGAAGGCATTGAAAAGGTTATCGTGGATCGAGAAAGACTAATCGATAACGACATAAAATTATACAGAATTCCTAGCGCTGGAGAATTACAAACATCATTCGGATACGCTTATATCAGTGATATCATCGACGAGAATAATTCCATTATGTACTTCACGCCGCGATTGATCAACGCGATGAGAAATACTGGCTACGAAATAATAGAACCACAAGTTGATGATTACGAGACGTGGTTGAGAAAAAATAATGATTCTAGAAGCATCGCTTCTGATAATAAAATCGATTACGATAACGATATTAATGTCGATGAATTTCTAAAGACATCGATAGGCGAGCGAATCAAACAATCCCATAATAACGATGATGATGATGATCCAAATTATAAAGAACTTCCTCAGTACTACAAATACGATCCTAGCACAAATCTAGAACCATATCAAGCGAAGAAATCATTCCTTAATTATATGTGTCAATGCGATGTTAGTTTATTGCCAGCTGAGCAAGTAGAACATCTTTACAAAAACTCAACCCAGATGAGACGAGCTCAACGAATAATAGTTGATAAATTTAATAATGGTAGCGCAACCGCGAGAGAAGTATTTAGATCGGATAAAATCAGCCCTAAAGAAAAACTAATAATAATAAGGAAGTTTCTAACCGCGTTGAATTTACCGGATATCGTGCCTGATGATATAATGGTAACATCGGTATCGGTATCAGGACAAGATCTTAGAACACGCATCAAGAACATGATAAGCGATCCTGATATTATACGCGATTATAATAATCTGATTAGTAACTGGTCGAGCATATTTCCTGAAACGAGACTCCAGACTAATAAATTAACTACCAGAAATATTCTCGAAAAAATCAAATCCATCTACAGAGGTTTTGGTGCATCATTAACCTCGGACAACAAAAACACAACAAGATCAGATTATACACTTACTTATCCCATGTGGCCTAAATCAGACTTTATAGATGATCCTCATTGGAAAAATTTCATCGATACGAGACAAGAATATCCAGGCGGTAATGATATCATCGCGAGTGACCCACGAACTACCACGTTGAAGTTTCATTTGTGGAGTGTCAATGGTTGGTTCAACGATTAATGGGTTAATATTATATCAGATTGATAATATCAAAATACTTTATCTCTAGAAACATCGCTTCTGACTGTGAATTCTAGACATTTCCTATAATAAAAATAATGAATGTCTAGAATTCACACATCGAAAACGAGGCTTCATATTCATCATAATAATCGAAACGAGACTGTGAATTCACCACATTTTCATATAATAAAAATAAATAAATATTGAGAAACGAAGTTTCTAAATTCACATATCAAAATTGAATTATATTATCAGTCATCGATGGGTTACTGCGATAATATTTTCTGCGATAATTATTCAACTCCGCACAAACACTGCATTAACTGCAATAATAGTTTTATCAAGCATGGAGAAAATCAACGATGTCGAGATTGTCGAAAGAGATTTTATCTCTGGACTAAATATCTATACTGGTTGATGGATGTTATACTTCAATGAAATTTAAAATCGTCTGCGAAGAAAATTAGCTAATGGAACGATCATTCAACTAGAATTATAATATTATTATAATGAACAACATGAATAATGATAGACTCGTTTATGATATTCTACGCGATAAAAGTGAATATTTTTACGATAAAATGATTGTTGATGAACGCGGCAACGAATATTATATGCCACCAAAAAATAAAATTTCTAAAAATATCGAACTGACTTTCAGAGTGATCAATAATGAGATAGTTCCGTTTGTTGGTAGCGAGTCTAACATATCGCCGTGGTTAGTTAATAATATCATGGAATGGTTTCGATGTGAGCTAGTAAGGAGATTTCATATAATACTCATGTCAGAATCTGATGCGATTAATTATCTAGGACGCCCTCTTAACGATAAAGAGATTCAAGCGAGAAAATCAACCGACTACAACATAGATAATTACATCGACGATGTTTATAAAATCGGGACGATTCTCTCGGGTAATTCTATCAATGATACACGTGTTATGTCTATATTATGTACCGATACGAATTATTTTCAGAATAAAATGGTCGTTGATGAACGCGGTAACGAATATTATATACCACCGCGACGTGTTCCATTGACTTTCAGGATTATCTCTAGAAACGAAGTTTCTGACGAAGTCTCTTATGAGATAGTTCCGTTTATTGGTATCGAGTCTAACATATCGCCGTGGTTATTTGATCAGGTAATGAGATTATATTCAATCGAATTCCGGTGGAGATTTAATCTACTACGAATGACAGAATCTGATATAATTAATTATCTCGGTCGTCCTCTTAACGATAAAGAAATTCTAGCAAAGAAAGACGTCGATGATATTTGTAACGATCGTATCAGAAACGATTATAATAAAAATAAACCAACACACCATAGAGACAAAGTCTCTAAGAATAAGAGACGTCGTCGAAGATAAATAATGCAGATTCACCACATTTCCTATAATATAAATGAATGTGGAGATTCTGCATATCGAAAACGAGGCTGGCAATAGAGACAACGTCTCTCCACATTTCCTATAATAATATAAATGAATGTTGTAAATTCACACATCGAAAACGAGGCTGGCAATTCACCACATTTCCTATAATAATATAAATGAATGTTGTAAATTGCCATATCGAAAACGAGACTGTGAATTCACCACATTTCCTATAATAATATAAATGAATGTTGTAAATTCACACATCGAAAACGAGGCTGGCAATTCACCACATTTCCTATAATAATATAAATGAATGTTGTAAATTGCCACATCGAAAACGAGGCTGTATATCACATAATTAAAGCATAAATATTTTTTGTTTATTATATAATCATGAAAGAAAATATTTTATTATTCCCAGGCACTGAACAATACGATATCCTGATGAAGATAATAAGAGATAATAAAGGATCGATAGTCTCGAATAATGGTATAATGTTTGCTAACACTAATGAATATGTTTACAGAGATTTCTCAAAGAAATCTATGAATAACGTAACGATGATGATTCGTAGAAATAAAGTACGTGATCGTCTGCGAAGAAAATTAGCTAACAGAATGACCAACACGAATTAAGAGACTTTGTCTCAGAGACTTTGTCTCAGAGACTTTGTCTCTAGTGGCAGATCTCCACATTTCCTATAATATAAATGATATTATTATCGTTGCATATAATATTTGGCTGTGATCATAGTTAGTCGATGATTTGCCACAGTGAGATCAGATATTTTATCTTTATCTATCTTCTGTTCATATTTCAAGTTTGTTATTAATTTTAACTGCTCATCTATTTTATGTTTATAATCATCAACAATCTTATTATGATCATCGATTAGATTCTTCTGCTGTTCGATTACATCTTCGAGATTGTTCATATTATTTTTCTGCTGTTCGATTACATCTTCGAGATTGTTCATATTATTTTTCTGCTGTTCGATTACATCTTCGAGATTGTTCATACTGGTTTTCTGATCCTCGAGATTATTTATTTTTTCTTCATCATAATGTTCTACTTGATTAACATCATTATTATATCTCTTCCAGATATCATAAACCCTTGCAGTGCCAATTCTATACTGTTTAGCTATCTGATGAGCTGATAACTTGTTCCTTAAACATAATATGTCATGCTCATCAATAGCATTAATAACGGTTATTCTCGGCATTATATCAATAAAAAAAAAATAAAAAAAAAACAAATAATTAATAAAAAATTAAAATATCTCAGCTCTTTTTATAGCATATACCATTGGTAATTACTTGAGGCATTGGTATATGCTATAAAAAGAGCTGAGATATTTTAATTTTTTATTAATTATTTGTTTTTTTTTTATTTTT
>JAECUM010029077.1:0-38736 GCA_016617855.1 Megalonaias nervosa | reverse complement strand
GACTTTGATATCGATACTGAATTTATTATAGCACTAAAAAAACTACAGAATAATCATTGTGCAAGCTGTAACGCAGTAATGTTGTGGCAATATTCGAATAATAATCCAAGACAATTTACCGTAGACAGAATTAATAGTGATCTTGGTCATACACGTGATAATGTGATGCTGACCTGTCTTGAATGTAACCGACGTAGAGGTGCTAGCTTACATACGTGAAGGTGGTGGTAATTGTGTGTCCTCAGGAATTACTTGTAATTGTTCACGTACAAATCCACGTTGAGGAGCCGTCGAATCTAGTCTGTAGATTGCAGGTCTACCTGTGGATCTAACCACGATAGAAATTGTATGTGTGGTCACACTCCAGATAGGATCAGTTGCTCTTTTTTTACCACCTTCAGGTTCACCAGGTTCATATAAATATCTTACAGTTACATTACCTAATACTGGTTGAGAGGAAGATTCACGTCGGTGTATTGGTATATATTTTTTGTGATCGCATTAGAAGGTTTCATGGAAGTTGCACGAGTAATTTCGTTGTTTAATGCAGCTATCACACTTGGTAACCTTGCAACCCATTCACGAGATCTTTCCCCCGACTTAAAGTCAGTAGATATTTCCTTTGCATATTGATATCCAAATAACCGCTCAGCAAGTGTTCGATTAAATCGTTCAACGATTGCCTGATCACGATGAATTTCAGTGTGTCCTCGTCTGATTTTAACGTTATGTTTTTTCATCAACGATAATACCGCACCAAGAAATTCTTTGCCAGGATCAACTTGTAATAACTGTGGCCATCGTAGACCACCACGTTGATAAATTCGCTCAAACGCAGATGCAACTTCAGATGCTGTCTTTGTTGATAATGGTTCCGCTTCTTTATATCTACTTGCAACGTCAATGACAGTCAATGCCTATTTATATGTGCGTGATTGACGTCTACCAATTTTAATGGTGTCATGTGGTAAAAATAAAATATCTGCTTGATGAACTTCATTAGGGGTGCTGACATCAAAATGTGCATATTGAATTTTTTTTAGGTGATGGTAGACAAATTTGCCATATTGCCTGTCGTGCTAACCAATTTGCAGCAACAGAACGTGAGACTTTTGCTGCTTCAGCAAGTTTACTAATCGCTGCTCTACCTCTCCAATATCCTTTTGGGCTATAATAAATGGATTCCATTATAATAGTTATATAATTAATTACCAGCCTCTAGCATTATTTTACATTTCATAGCAGTTTTTACTAGAAAACTAGCGAGTTTTTCTCTGAGAGATTTGTTAGGTATAGAATTTAACGCATGAATCAATTTCACATCTGCGAGATGCCGTTGTTGTAAATCCTTGCTTTTATACGCAACATCATGAACATGACACGCTTGATCAATCTTATTTATTGGATACTCTCCAGGTCTTGGTTGATCTTGATCATCAAGTCGGATATCAAGTCGAGTTCCAGGACCACAATAATTATATCCAGGAAGATGTTTCTCACCGGGGTATTTAGCCCATGGAGTTCCTGGTAATTTCCCTAATGAAACAGCGATATCTCCACTTTTGACTGACAAGTCAAGAGGAATAAATTTATATTTTCTTGTGCCACATTTTACACATTTGCCTGTAATTGCACGTCTTTTATTTTTTGTTGTTATTGTTGTTAATCCAGTGGTGGACGTGGGTGCTCTGCATCGAACACAATATAAACTCATATTATTTATTATATGGATATAATTGACTTCTCAGCGACACGAAAACAAGAACCAGTAAGGCACCATCCAGCACTACCGAATTCTATCAGAATAATTATAATAGGCGCATCTGGATCTGGTAAGACACAATTATTACTTAATCTGATAATGCGATGGCTGAAGTGGGATAAATTATATTTGGTAGCACCATCTGTAGATGATCAACGATGTTACGAAGTACTTAAAGATTTTAATGAAAATGCAAAATTGCTGAATGAAGACGGCAATGATGTTGTTGATTTTATTACCGATATTGATGAAGCCCCATCTGTAGATGACCTAGATGGATTTATTAATAACCTCGTAGTATATGACGATATTATGTTAGATAAACAATCAAATCCAGCTCGGATATTTTCTCGAGCTAGACATAAAAATACTGACGTGATCTATGTTACTCAGCGATATACACAGATACCTAAAGTGATCAGAGACAACTGTAATATTTTAGTCGTGTTTAATGGAGTAGATAATTATAGCTTACAAAATATTTATTATACTTGGTGTTCAGGGGATATGGACATGATTAAGTTTAAAAACTTCTTTTCAAAAGCACAAGCTGTTCCGTTCGGATTTATAACAATAAATCTACATGACCCAAGATCTAGATATCGTATAGGTTTGATAAAATCTTTGGTTAATTATAGCAGCAGAGAGGGTGAACGACAAAAATTGAGTGACCCGGCAAGTAAACGAGTCGTATAAAAATTTGAAAAAAAAAATACGTCAGCGATGGAATAACAGAAATGAGCTAACCCAAACAATTTATTGCCTGTTCTCAACCGTATGGAAATATACTCGGTTAGAGGCTTCAGTTTAACATTATTGACCTTGTTTTTTCAGCCTTTGTAGGAACCTTTATTTTTACTCACAGACTCGAGCAAAAAGTTGTAGGGTTCACCCTCTCAGCTGCTCCGTCTTTGACTATCATTGATCCACTCCGCATGAAGAATTCACCTCATGTTCATTTGTAGTATGCATCAATAGATATCATACATTGACCTGTTTCAAAGAAAATACACCGAATTTGAACTGAGATTTCGCTTGCTATTAAATTAAATTAAAGAAGTTTTATATATTGATTATGTTGGATATAGGCGATTACTATAACACATAACAGCAAAATTGAACATTGTGGATAAGAGGAATGGAGGAATATGGACACAAGTACTCAGACGAAAACAAATGGACAGACAGATGCAGGGAGTTCTTGCATCAAATCTATGGATTCGTTTTGAACGTAAAGATTGTCAGCTTTAATAATGGTGTAATTGCTGATAATTGGGTAAATGTTGAGATATATTATTTTCTACTAATATGCACCGATACATATTCTTTTTTTTCTGCTGTCTTTAAAAAAAGAAGTTTTCTTAATTTAGAAGACATTTTCCAAGCGGATGATTCAGTGTAAATGCTGTACCACTTATTTCTTTTATGAGACTTGACTGTTTTACAGTTCTATTTCTTTGCTCTTTCCGATTTCATAGATTGTGATTCTAAACTAGTTTAAAAAGTTTGGTTTGCATTAAAGCTATGTGTGTTTATAATTTATCTTTACAGCGAATAACCGTTTTGATTTTAATCTCGACTCTTTCATTCCTCCCTCCCATCGCTGACCTTGACAAGGCAAAAGTCTTGCACTTTGTTGGACAACTGGCAAAGGGAATGGAACTAGAGCACTGTTTCTGTAATACAAGTTTTTATTTTTATTTTTTAAAATCATGAAATTAGAGTAGGCACTGACTTAACTTATGACTTGTTCTTAGTGAAGAGATTTTTTTTTTTAAAGGGATCTCGACATAAAAGGAACTTCCAGAGGCGAATGATTCAAAATGCTGGTGGATAGTCATTGCTGGGCCCCTTTCCGGAAATCACCCCAAAGTGTAATGTAGCCGGCATACTTAATTACGTTGATATTAAAACATAATAAATTAGCATTTCCTGCTAGTCCCACTACAGTTGTTCAATGAAATACTTAACATTTATTTTTTTGTAAATAAAACATTATCCTCTACGTTTGCATTAATTAAATTTATTATATTAAACATCATGGCAACAACAACAACAAGAATAACAACAACAACAACAACAACAATAATAATAAAACTCCTGGTCGTCTTAAAAGTCAGAACATGATCAGTTATGAGAAAAAGTAAAACGAATTAACGAATAATGTATTATTATGATATTTGATAGAAATCACAGACTTATCGGTCCCATTTATTTTTTGTTTCCATATAAAATAGACAGATTTTGTGAAATATTTTAAAGAGTGAAATTATACATTTGCAGGTCCTTGGAAATTATTGCGAGTATATTTTATTGTGAATAATATCAAATTAAATATTTAGTATTACTGGGATTGAACACACGGTTTAGAAATCGTCAAAGCCAAATTAAAGTCATATTTAAATTTAATGAATTAGTCCGCCAGTCAATTGATTAAGTAATTAGTTAAATCTTAGTTTTAAGACTCTCAGTATAAGTGTAATAATACCATACCTGTAAGGATTCATATGTCAGTGTTCTAATTTGCAAGCAATATCCTAATACTTGCAGTCGTTATCACGAATCGTTAGCACCCATCATTCAGGATCTCCCAGAATAATAATTGATCTACTCCAATCGATATTTTTACATTTCTTAATATTATTTTATGTTACTATTTAGTCATGAATCACCTTTTATCTACTTTAAGTTTGCTAATTTAGATTTGAGATTCATCCATTTCCAATTCTCTAATGAGACCTATAGGTCCTCGATAATATTTTATGTTAACTGCTATTACATACGAGGTCCTCGATAATATTTTACGTTGACTGCTATTACATATTTACGTTAACTGTTATTACATACGAGGTCCTCGATAATATTCTACGTTAACTGCTATTACATACGAGGTCCTCGATACTATTTTACGTTAGCTGCTATTACATACGAGGTCCTTTGGCTTTATTAGCAGTCGATAACCCTTGTGATTTTCTAAACTCTACGATGAAGACAAAACAATCAACACCCTAGTCTGACGAACTCTGATGAGGAACAACAAGATAACTCAGGTGATTCACCGAGCTATCTCGCCACGACAAAACTAATAAACCTCGTAATCTGACACTTGCATATATGCATAGAGATCCGGATCAACATTGGTGTGTCAAGGGGGAAAGATTGAGAATTACTTTCTAACACCAAAGCGAACCTGACTTGTAACAATATAAACAAAGCAATGCGTGAAATCCATAAGGATTTGTTTGTGGTTTTATATCCATTTGCAACATATGATTAGGTTATAAGTAATGCCCAGTATATGTTGTGGAGAAGAACATGGGAAACTAGTGCTAAGATTTATCGACCGACCGTAAATTACAGGGAAGTTTTCTGACACACCCACGTTTGCTAGTGCTGTCAGACCACACTGAAATGTTTCCGGTTAGGTGTGGAGCCAAGCAGTTTTGTCTAAATTTAGAGGTGTTGTTTGGCTGTGGCTTTGGCTGTGAAATGTTCATGACAGGGACCGATTTTTTTTTTTACCATGGAATGTTGGAAATTGAGTCATTCTTTGTTATTGCATTATTTGTTATTTAAGTTAGTATCGTTGCACTTTAATGGGCTCTGACATACCAAATGTCACTGCTTGCTAATTCCTGACAGCGAGGTGTAGCTGGTCGCGTATTTTGTTCACTTGTGGAATAATGACATTATCCAAACTGATCGCGATCAAAGTTGAAGTTTACAACACTTAAGCAACTTTCACTTCAAGGTCGTCAGAAAATACCGATATTGAATTTTTTAGACATTCTAACAGTAAATTATGCATATCTAATTGCACTGGAACCGTTTAGATAACTCTGTCAGACGAGGGGATTTATGTATATCCCAAGGGCTCAAATGTAGCAGAAACAGTTTGTAGTTGTTGAACTATTTGTCATAAGTCGAATTTTTTTTAGAGATCGGTAAATAATGGAAGTGGATGACAATGTAAAATTTGCCAAACCGCTGAGGGGATAGTGTTAATGTTGCTTAAACCCACATTCTGACTGGGTAAGTTAATTGTCTGGGGTTTGTTTCCTAGGTTAAGTCTCGTGTTTTATTAATGTCTTAACACCGCAAAATTGGGCAATCTAAGATTTGAACGAGGTGAATGATCTTGGCCCCAGGGGCGATGTAGTCCTCCTAAAGTTGTAAAAGGGATGTTTAGTTGGGAATCTTTGAGATACACATAATCAGAGGAGCAAGGAGAGCTATTCTCAAAGCACAAGGTCCCATTTCTTAATTTCGTACATAATTTCTCTTTGAAATTAGTACGTTATTCGTCTTAAATGATATGGATCATGTATGCTAAGAATTGATTATTAGGTTTGTCCGATACGCTTTCCCGATAAATTGTTAGTTCGTAATAGTGTATTTAAGCTAAGAAATTAATTTTGTTTGATCTATTTGTTTAACTAAGATGTAAATTCTTTGAATCTATGAATCGGTTGTATTAACATTGAAGCAGCAATATGGAGTACACAGCTATTTATTGTCAACCTGATGTGTGCACGTGTCCGACATTAGCAAAGATAGTGAATAATAGTTCACACTGCAGGGGGTAAGAATCGTTAAGCAAGAATAGATAGCTATTGATCAATTAGTGATGATAACTAGTTCTGAAGTAGAAATACATTAATTTTCCTGTATTATGTTAATTGTCCATGGGAGGATAGAAAATCGAAGATATGGAGGTAGATATGACACTGTTGAATGCAAGATTATGACCTGAGTAATTAGCCTTTAATTGCCTGTTGTGAAATTTATCTAAACTGTAACGAGAGATATAATTTTTTTGTTCATTCCAGGAAGTTATGTAGAGCAAAATATTAGGCTGCATTTATTTTATTTATGAGGAAAAATAGCTTCCACGTCTGATGGTATGAATTTTACGCCTGATATTAGGGATTCCACGTCTAAGATAAGAGAATCCACGGCTGACTGAAGAGTGGACGACCAGAGGGAACAAGAGTGCTACTGTGCAGATTGACTCCAACCAACAAGCTATGTTGACTCTGTAGAGTGGTCAGTAAAACAGATCGGGTTATGAAGACGTTCCGTACAATTAAAGTTGGAAATGCTCACTCGATTCGTGATGAGATTTGCCGTATCTAAGTAAACGAAACTGCTAATTGTGTTTTCGAACTTTGAATTAATTCATCTTCTGGCAGAGGTGCAGTCAACAATTGGTCTTGTAATTTTTTTTTTATCTAAATAATTAAATTGTTATTCATTCTAATATTCACTCGATCCGGGATACAACACCGTCCGTTACATATCAGTAACCACCACAAAGAAATCAAACCACCACAGACAGTGTGTACAGAAGAGATCACACACATTTGCTTCCGTAACCTATTAGCTTAGTGGTTTTGACTGCTTAGGCTTCCTGTCCTGTTGACTGAAAGTGATTGATTTTGACAGATGTTTGTTTCGTTCTGATGCAAGTGCTTGTATTGTCTTATCGATTTAAAGCGACCGTCGCCTGTTTTTGGCATAGTTTTGTTTGTTTTATATTCTTTATGTTAGGACATAGTAGCGGTTAATGCACAAAATGATACACCTACAAATATGGTAACTTTGGACAGCATAAATAAAAACCATATGCTTCAAAGAAATGAATATGGTTCATACAATCATTGGTCTTTATAATAAGTCGCTGTTAACTGTCCTTTTTCACAGTCCGCAATCCATATCCTTCAACGACTTTTCACCATCACAAATTACGCTGTCTCACTGCTAGCTAATTTGCCACATGGTCAGTTATGATGTTACATATATTAGCTACGCTGTCACAATGAGGGTTAAACTTCTATAACAACAGCTAAGCTGCCACACTGCAGGTCATACTGCCACATTATCAACTGTATGCTACCACACTGCACAACTCTTATTAGCCTTAGGTTATTTGAATATTTGTCAGATAGATAATAGTTTCAATTACGAATCAGTTTTGACCTTAGCTGGACTGGCTAATCTTCAACTTTGAAAATCAAGAGATGAAAGTCTCCAATACATATCTTCATAGACTTCATCTTTTCATCTTCATCGGACGTATGGCAAATGACAGATTATGTTATGTCATCAGCTGACGCCCTTGTGTATATCTCTAATTTGAAATTTAAAAAAATTATCTGTGTAAATTCTACATGAAGTAACAACTGATTTGTGCAGCGAGGGAGCAGCGTGTTGATTCATCTGCATGTGTGTTAATGTTCTGTCATTGAATGTTTGGAATCCTAATGCGGGAAAAATATGAACTTTTGCATTTATCAAAAAGACGCTATGGAATATACTGTTCATTTCATTTTGAGTGCAGTAAGGAGGATGTTGTTACACTTGGAATGTAGTTGAAATTACAGTACAATTTCGAAATGTGTAATCAGCTTTGGATCCCATGACATAAACTCATGACATAGCTCATGTAATTCAGATTTGCAGAACTAAGAAAGTACATTTTGAGGAATTCAGGATGTAAAAGTGTAAGTATTGTTTTGGCCTTTCTTATTACCAGATAAAGAAGACACGTTTATGCCTTGTCACTTGCTTGCTATTTGTAGGGACTCGAGCAATTTTATAACCTGTCTGGCGTCTATCGCTAGTCTAAATCCGAAACATTATATCAAAAACGTTAACGCGGAATATTGCAAAGCAGCTGGTATGTGGCAACCCACGAAACAGCTGCTTTAGTTCATTCAGAAACAAAATTCAATCAACCAAAACATAAAGCGTCTACTACATGTAGTTTCTAATACACTAATACTACAAGTGGGTACATATGTCGTGCACGTGAGTGCAATATGAAGGTGTGCAATATCGTAAAATATTGAACGATTCTGACAATATAAAGTTAACGGAGACCAAAATGAGCCTATAATTATACATATTTTCTTTGAGAGAATGATGGATATACTTCATCGCCTGGGTGAAAAACGTTGTTATTTTTACGTGGCCAGTATTTACTCGGAACAAGCAAATACCCTCTCTTTATTCTAAATATTCCACATAACGTTTAATTTTTATTGAAAGGGAAATGTCTTATCAGACATTACACTTCTCTTAGGGCTTCTTTGTTGAGGGCCAACCTTTGACACTGGTGATTCACTGAACTCTATTATCAAGAAAACAAATAAACATCGTAGTCCGGACAATGGCAATCGTATGTGCAGATATTCGAATTTGCGTACGTATGTCACGGGGAGCATTTGCGGATGATTTTTTTTTTCTCTCACGAAAACGAACAATTAATACATTTGAAATAAGTGATATTTATATTAATAAAAATAACGAAATCAGTTTTTTATGTTGAAATGTCTGTGGGTTATAAAACAGACTATTGTGTCCTGACACTGTTAGTTTTGCTATATTTTTGCTTTTTGTACCTTTTCAAAGACAGATTTGGATGATCTCGATGCAGCAGATATTTAAGAATTTAACAACATATATAAGCACAGAAGGGCAATATTGAGGCATAAATCAGCTGGTATTGCATTCTTTATTCGTCAGATATATTCTAAGTTTGTATCTGAGGTACCGAATGTTAGTGAATATGTTTTTTGGGTTAAATTATCTTAAATTGTATTTACTATGGGCATAAAAAATCTTATTTAATATACATGTGGATGTAATAATTGGTAATTTTATATACTGTATGAAAGTTCTAGAGTCTTTGATAGTGATTCGTTTGAAATAACGCTAAAAGGAAATTTGCTGATATGATGGCAAAATATGCGTTATCTATTTGATGAGTGACATTAATTCACACACAGCAAATATTCAAGATTTATTCGATATAAATGATGATTAATTGAATGCTCTTTTCATTCAGATAAATGAGAGTTTAAGTTTCAATCCAGTGTTGACCTTAAGAATGTAGGTTTTCCCTTGTCTTCGAAAATCAAAGGACACCAAGTCTAATACAAATGGCCACAGAGTTCCTTAAGCAGTTCATCTTAAACAAACGTATGACATATGGCAGAGTAATAAGTCAATTCACGTTTGAAATTGCTTGATTTATTATATTATGTCATAAGTTCAAGTACTGGAGTATATTTCTAATTTCAGTAGTTATCAATATGAATAATGTATATTAAATGTGTATTCTTTCTACGATCATATGTTTGCTTTCTTGTAAGAGTAATAAATTTTAATGACAATACAATTTTAACGGTTTCAAAAGTATAGTTAAGATGACAGAAAAGAAACAGCGAAAACCTTGTCTACCTTATTGACGGATCAAAGTTTAAATGTACACATGTAGACTTGACTTTGAATTTAGGAGATTGGCGTTCCACTTTACAATCCCAGGCGTAATTGCTGTTTTATATGTTCTCTACTAAATACTTAGCAAGAGACTTGACCTTGTTTACAACATATAATATTATAAAAATGAAATTGATTTGAACTTTAGTAAGAGGCCTGACCTTGTTTACAACTTAGAATATTCAGGAAATGGATTTGATGGGAAAAATTACCCTCATCCTGGTTCTAGTATTGTGTCTTAAGTTTTTATATCATGAAGACTCAAATAGAAATACTTCATTCAATATTTTAACATCAGAGGAATCAATTTTAGCTGTTTCATTAATATTAGAGACAATGTATTTATTTAAATTATTCCTTGGAATTACAAGGTGCTCATTACGTTTCGAAATAAATCACTATTTTGGGGATATTATGAATCCATTAAGTTACATTTTGAATCATATCATTGTGATACACTAAGACAATTAACACATCGCCACATTCTAGGCCATTATCGAATCATCGCATTAAAAATTGGAATTCATTCGGATCACCACTGGAATTCTTTTGGAACTATACTTTTGGATTTGCGATTGAACTATTAAGACTATTTGAGATATAATTCACAATGCTGTAATTTCTTAAAACGTTTCACTTTGTAGTCTAGAGAAATAAGTTATTTGTTAAATCTGACAACATGTATTGGTTTTCGCTCTTTTCAGTTACTTAGTTTAAGATCATAGTTTCGTAACAGAGAATGGGTTGGTACCTGAGGCACATCAAAACAGGTTTAGGAACTGTAAAACAGAAACTGGACAGATCCATGTCAAATTTGCAAGGGAAAAGTAATTACCAGATAGTTGTTGCTTAGCCAAGAAGGTTGATGAAGATTACAATAAACCCAGGCAGCTCATATTGCTTGAAGAGTTCAAGAGGGGCGTCCATAGTGACGACAATATCTACATTGATGAGCAGAAGTTGGAACCTTTAGAAAATGCTGCTCGTACAGCTGAATATTATTCGCTGACTCACAAAGTTTCATTTGTCCATAAGTCCTCCTCTCAGCAGTGTTGTGATTAAAAAACATTCCAGTCTCATTCAAGCACTTCCAAAAATCAATCTGACACAATTTTTCGGAATCAAACTTTCAATAATACTGATCAGAAATCCTTATATCTCCCAGTGTACACTTACTGCAAGAATAAAGGGTTCGTTTTTCTGATTACTACACATTGACAAATAAATATCAAAATCAAGACAATATATTTTTTGTGTCAGACAAAACCCAGTCTGACTTTATTACGGAGACTTATGGCACATTCATGTCGAAAAACTTTGTATTACTTGTCTGTTATTTGGCCAAGCGCTATTACTATAAGTGACACAGAAGCGTCTCACAGACATTTATTATCAGGTACTATGCCTTTATAAGTGAAGTCCTCTGCTAGTGAAATTTTTCTTATTCAAGGAGTAGAGTGCGGCTTTGTTAATGTCCCTCTCCAATGTGTAAAGCTGTCAACAGACTTAGTCTCAAGACCGTGACAGGCCGGACAGTGACGTCTGTACCCATCGAGTATATTCATTTATTACAAGGCAATGACTTAGCTGGAGATAATATTATAGTTAATCCACATGTAACTTACAAGCCGTGTTGGGATCCCAAAGTCGATCCTATTGCAAATAAATTCCCTGATCTGTACCCTGCTTGTGCAGTTACTGGAGCTATGGCACAAAGAGCTCTTTAGAATAATTTTAATCGGGAAATTGTTCCATGAGCTGAGACATTTATTGGTCAGTCTTTTGACGAAGTCACGTTAATTCCTGGTATTGATCAATCATGATTTATTGATCACAGTTTTTCTCTTTTTTCACTCATTCTCTTCACTCAAATCCAGGTGACAAAAGACAATCACTCGTTGTCGAAAAGGAACAAGATCCTTAGATCACCTGTTTGTTTCAGATTGCTATTCGCGAAACCGAAGCCACGTAAACACCAATTTGTTATTTTTTGAAACACTTGTTAATTTTATTTTGGTAAACTCTTTTCTTATCAATATTATAAAATATATAAATTCTTGAATTTTATTTTCACCCCTTTACATTGCAAGTCGATCCATGTAAAGACTGTGTAGGATCTGTTACTGCACTGTTAATAAAGTAACAAGTGCGGATTCGTGCTGAACATGTTAATCTACATCGTAACTCAGCTGATAGTGTGGAACAGTTTAGCCGTACACCTGCGGAACGATTGTTTGGACATCAAATACGGACAAGAATTGCTAATGCGATCTCGGAGTGTTATCACCTTATAGCGATATCACGAATGGGTAACAAGACTTCCATTAGTCAACAAGCAATAATTACTGAAATCACACACAAGATTGGATTAAAGCCTACCGATGCGATCAGGCAAATGGCTGTCACCGACACTTATACAATAAAAAGTACTCGGAGGCAACTTTGATCGGTATTTATATGTAACAGGAGAGTTAAAAGAGAGACCGAATTGATTTTGCACAACAGCCAATATGGGTCCATCCATGTGCGGCAAACCATCCATGAGAGACAAAGCCGAGTGGACTACGTCCGCGAAGAAAGGCATTTCTGCGAGAGCAATTTCAAGTCGTTCCGGGAAAAACGGAACTACTACCAAGATCTATTTTAATGCGCTGATGCATCAACGTCAAACACATGGTACCCGTACGCGCTAATGGCAGTTCCATTAGGATATAGCCATCGTTCGGTGTCCAGCGGTGACAAGCTCACCTTGTTACATCCGTATACCTCCATGCCATGTTTCTGAAATGGAATCGTATTTACCGTATGTGTATAAATTCACGTGTACTATATACTTGCTTTTAGTCAGAAGTTTAGGAAAAAGTTGGGTGCATTCAGTAAACGTCTGCAGCCAGCGGATAATCGTTTTGGTTGTGGTGAAGTTTTTGAGATATTCTACATTAACTTCAAAGAAATATACTACTACTACTACTACTACTACTACTACTACTACTACTACTACTAATATAATAATAATGAGGACTTTGTATAGCGCCTAATCTTTAGAAGCTAAAAGCGCTTTACAACATTTGACAACACTTAAAAAACATGTATAATGATATGATTGCAAAAATAAAACAAACATCATGAAATTAGAAAACAGAAAACATGCTGTAAATATTTAAGGTAAGGATACATTATTAGGTCTTCAAGTCTGTTCTTGCAGTTGAAATAGGTGAGTTTTAAGAACGCTCTTGAATGAGATCACTGTGTCTTTGTGTCTAAGTGCAGTGGGCAATTCGTTCCACGTTGCTGGGCCCTGGTATGCAAAAGAGAGTTGTCCATATGATTTCATTTTCATAGTAGGAATAATGAGAATACGAGTGTCAGAAGAGGAGCGTAAGTATCTTGCTGGTGTGTACGCATGGGTGAGGTCAGATAGGTATGTTGGACTGGAGCCCGTCAGTGAAACGTAGCACCGAGAACAAATTTTGTGTTTCATTCTGGATCGTATTTATAGCCACTGTAGGGTACAGAGCAGGGGAGAGGCGTGCTCTGATCGTGGTACTCTAAGGATGATCCGAGAAGCTGTGTTTTGAACTTTTTGAAGTTTCTGGAGTAGATATTGAGACGAACCAGACAGAATTGAGTTACAATAGTCCACTCTTGAAAGTACTAAAGAACACGAAAGTGTTTCAGTGGCATCAACTGAAAGATACTTGCGAATGGAGCTGATGCGTCTCAGCTCAAGATATGCAGCCTTGCATATGCTAATGACATGTTGGTGCAATGAGAGAGTACTGTCAAGAGTGACACCTAAGTGTCGTACTGACTGTGTGAATTTAATGTTGGTGTTGCTGATATTTATTGTCTGAAGTAAAGGATGTGAATGAGAAAGTCTTTGTGTTGTAATCAGAATGGCTTCAGTTTTATCATCATTCATCTGCAGCTTGTTACATGTCATCCATGATTTCACATCGGAAATGTACCTCTCTATACCTTGGATGGTAGCTTCAGCTTCAGCTGGATGGCTAGATTTGTATATTTGGATGTCATCAGCATACAATTGGTGAGACACTGGATGATGATCTATGACACTTGAGAGTGGCTGAGTGTATAGAATAAAGAGAACAGGTCCAAGAACAGACCCCTGTGGAACACCACAGCATAGATCAACTGGGCTGGAGTGTTTTCCATTTGCGGACACAGTTTGTGTCCTGTTGACCAAGTAGGACTTGAACCATAGTAAGGCTGTATCATGAATGCCAAATACATGCTGGAGACGGTGAAGTAATATATCATGGTCTATAATGTCAAATGCTGCAGACAAGTCAAGGAGAGTGAGGACTGTAATCTTTCCGCTATCCAAAGCAGAGAGAAGGTCATTGACTACTTTCAGAAGAGTAGTTTCAGTACTGTGGCAAGGGGGATATGCAGACTGTACATTGTTAAAAAGACTGTTTGAATTCAGATGAGATACAAGTTGGGATAGAACAACTTTTTCTAAGATTTTTGACATGTATGGGAGATTAGAAACTGGGCGGTAGCTCTTTAAATCATTATGGTCGAGTGTTGGTTTCTTCAGCAGAGGCTTTACAATGGCAGTTTTGTAAAATGATGGGAATTCCCCAGATGAGAGAGAGGTATTGATAACATCAGTTAGTGAAGGCAATATTGGATCTAAGCACTCAAGCAGCAGTGATGTCGGAATCGGATCAAGTTCGCATGACTTTGGTGCACTCTTCATCACGATTGTACGTACTAAATCCATAGAGGCAGGTTCAAATGCTGCTAACGGTTGCCACTGAAATTCTGTATTGCAACTCTATGGTGACGACGAGTCAATTGAAATTGTGTTGTCAAGTTTGTCTCTGATGGTTTGTACTTTGTCACGGAAGAAATTTGCAAACAGGTCCGGAAGGTCGACTACAGAGAAGGTAGCTGGAAGTGGTGTACATTTGTTCCTTGACATTAGCTTGTTAGTAATCTCAAATAGCTCTTTGCAGCTGGAACTTTCCGTGATCTTAGTACTGTAGTGGGCTGATTTCACTGCATGGACTATGTTTGTGACATTCTTCTTATCGGCATCATAGATTTGTTTATGAATAGTGAGTCTGGTGGAAAGCCAAATCCTCTCAGCTTTACAGCGGTCTCTTTTAGCAGTGCGAAGCTGGTCCCTAACACTGCTATACCACAGAGAACACTTTTGAATTGATACTCCCATATATAAAATTTGAACACTTTACAAATTTGACATATACTTCGCCTATACAGTTTTGGAATTACACTTCTGTGGCGGGAAATGCCTCTACAAGTATAAATTTCACTATTTTGTCAAAATGGAAACCCCCAGATGGCTTTAACATGAGTGTAAAATCAAAGCATATAGCATAGTGGCCCTAAATAATACATGATTTCATAGGTTCAGTATCAAGGGATCTTTCGTATATAAGATGCTGACAATTGCTGAGCAGATATATTTGACTTTTTTTAAAACGTGTAACAACTACTGACCTATTTATAAAAAATATCACTCCCTATGAAAACTTTGATAAACTCATAAAACAGAATATTTAGGAAATGGGCAGGCATTCATGAACCTTTCAAGCATAAACTTTATTTTGAAAACCCATGCAAATAACCAGAGGGAACTATTCAGATAAGGTATGGATATCTCTTCAATCAAAACTGTACCACATCGTTAATTGTATGAAACTGTTTAGCACTAACTAAAGATTATTTACATGGTACTGCTTTTTAATATTTTTATCATGGAAAACCAAGCTTATGTGCTCATTTCTTGCCTCGTCGTGTTGATGGTAGGTAAAATGTCATGTCCAATCTCATTATTGGAACTGAAATACGTACCTTTCTTTACGATTTCATCTTAATACAATACAGTGTACAAGTGTATTGGAGGAAAGTATTTTATTTCATTCTATCTCTATCTACGTTGCGATAAAAAATTGTAAACCTATTGATTTCATATGATTGACATTGATTTAATTGTTCGCGCTTTGCTGTTTATTTCTATATATTATCTCATAATTCTTATGTTCTGAACATAGTTTCGTTTCTATTTAACAAACCAATTAATCGTTTGTATATTCGGTGTAATTTTGAATGATAAGTCGTAGGTAATTTATACAATTTTGGTATCTTGTTTAATTCATAGAAGACATAGCATAATGATTAGTTTTCTCTCGACTAGCATCTTGACATGTGAGACAAGCTATTATTATACTGTTCTGTTTGGTAAAGATTGTAACTAAATAGCTCTTGCACACATTTCTATTTTTATTGCATAATATAATATCGGCTTATTATCTCTCTCTCCTTTCTGTTTCATAACTGCTTAAAATCATTTATTTGGAGGAAAAATAAATTAAAGTTTTTGAAATCACAAAATTGTGCTTCTTTTGAATCTTGCACATTCTGGATAAACATATTGATTTAAAAATAAAAATTGAAAGGCGCGTTTAATTCTTACTGTTATTTAAGAACAAAGTCCTATTACAAATGGCTATATTGTATTACAGCTAAGTTTGATTTATGAACATAGGCTCGGTTCTAAGTTTCTCTAGCATTCTATATTGTCCTCGTCTCCTTTTTGTTCGTTTTCTTCTGTTTTCCATCTCTCTGTCGTCATTTGTTACTTTTACGTCCTTATTGATGTAATATACAATTGTATCAATATGGAATAATTCAAAAGCATTTTACAATACTATGCGATTACAAAAAGCATTGTTTTATCAAAAGTGTATTTTATTTCTCTCGTCGCGACCACATTATGCTTTACATGAAAATGTCACCACATACGAATATTATTGAATTATTAAAGGTGGAGACTATAATAAAAATTGAGATCAGTTGTATGTAATATAGGTACGCAGGATGTAACCATTAGGAATATACACTCTTTCTCTTTGTCATAATAATGCCATCATTAGTGAAGCTGAGAATTAATTAGAAATGTATGTACCTTGTACACAAACGGATAGATAAGTTACTTCCGGCTGAATAAACCCTGGGCGCAAGGTAATGTATTGAACCTAATCGAAGTCTACAATTTTGTACAGCCTCTGCAATATTAAAATCTCCTCGTATGCCCTTGTAGTAATCATAAATGATTTTTGATTTTCATTCCTATACATTTTGAACATATGTCGACAAATCCACGAAAGAAAACAGCTATAGAACAGGCTGTTCTACAAATATATTAGAAATTCATTTTAATAAAGGTTACAGATTTTGTCAATGTTGGTAAAATCTATGAAAGATTCAGTTCAATAGTACTGTGAACCGCCGATTGAGGATACTCGAAGTGTAACGTTTTGAAAAGTGTTAATGTATTATAGATCACCAATTACGTTTGTAAACTTTACTTCTCACTTCTCAAGGATGAAATATTGAAGTAGGCAAGAAAAAGAAAACGCATGAAAGAGGAATCTAATTTAGTTTAAAGAATCCAAAAACTAATAGAACATGTCGATGAGGGAAATCAAGATGTATTTGCAGAAGTGACAAGGTGTTAATCAGAATGGTTGCATTTCGTCCAAGATTTATTTAGTGGTAGCCAGAAATCAAATTAATACTGCATATATTACAGTTGTCACTTTTGGATGAAACAATTGACAGAAAAATAAAAGAAATTGCTGAAATAATTTTCTGGACCAGTGCACAATTTTATGTTTTTAATTATTAGAAAATGTGTCTTATGCAAGATTTGGAAACGACCACGTGTTTCCCATCTGAAAAATATTGACTTAATAATCTTTTAGCGTCGAATTGATCTAAAGATATGTTCATATGATTGATAAGCTCAGTTTATATTTGGTTTTTACTATTGTTGTAAGGTGGTGGAAACATCATTTGTCTTCTAATGGATCAATGTGCAAGTATTGTGTTCGAATTACCTTAAAATATGTCGGCTACATTTTGTGTTATTGTAAGCCAAAAGAATCATTGAGCAAAATTAACAAGCTTTTAGTCATAACGGTTCCATTTCGTGAAAGGTTTTGTTCATGGTCGCGAGAAATCAGATCATCGGTGGAAACATTAAATATTTTTTATGGATTATAAAGTGATAACAAATGAAAAATAAATGTTGAAATAATTGTCCGGACTGGTGTAATATCTCAAATATATTTCAGGGTATGTGCAGTGCAGGTAAGATATAGTTTTAGTAGGTATTGTTAACCGTGTGCATTTTCTTCTAAATTAAACATATAAATTATGTGACAAGATGTGGTTCAGATAAAGGTAACGTTATATTTTATTTTAGAATAATATTTACAAACCACAAAATTTGTACCAACATGAACACGTTCTGATCGTATGTTTGATATTTAGCCAAATTTATCCACGTAAATAATGCTATTTTAATGCATCCTGTTTTGGAATAATAACTTGAAAATCTTTATACTTTACATTATTGGAGTGCATTGGCAATGATGAATATTTACCTATAGCATAAAATAAAATAAAATAAATACGAACTGCCTGAATGAATGGTGTCTGCACTCGATTGAAAAATATATTTTTATTTGTTGTGTGGTGTTTTGTATTCTCAGTTCAATATAATATGTAGGTAATAATGCCACAACAACGTTAAGTGTAGTTCAATAACCTCTGGTAAAAAAAATCGTGATTTGAATATAACTCAGACTTTTTCATTCTGATTTGGAATTGTCATTTATACCACATGCAATTTTCACGATGTATTTTTATTAAACACGATCCATTTTATTTCAGTTATAGCTACAAATACTACCGCTGCTTCTGTATACTACGGAGGTATGTTACATTTCAAGTGTTGGTATTTGGAGACATATTTTTCTTACTTTGTCTTCAAAAGTTATTGATATATTTTGTCTTTCAAATGTTAACATCTATAACAATTGAAGTCAAATGCATTTATTAAGAAACCATTGAGGCTTTGCTTTGATTCTCAATTTAATTGTTGTTCATTGACTGTTAATCGTTTGATTGTAGCATCTTTTCGATAACCAGTCTCCGACAAAACACTGTGCATATTGAAATATAAAAGTAATATTGTGTGTAATAGTTCATAACTTGCATCGAGGTCATCTGGCATTTGTGTCCAGATAGGACCAGGGTAAGTTGCACTTCCATCAGGGCCATATTGTAGATCAATGCTGCTCCATGTGTCCAGATACATTTAATCGATTAATGTGAAAAGATGGTTGCTTCGACGCCTTGGGTGTCATTGGTTACGATCATTCAATGACCATGAAGTATCATGTTGAAAATTGCAGTAAATGTCTTGTTATTTAAAATGTGTACTATTAACGTTAAGCTGATTCATAAATAGGACACAACACGAGTCTGAAAAATCTGGCTCTGAATATTACGAAATATGTTAGACATCATTTCCATTTTGTTGTTGTTCAGAAAAAGACTGAAACAAGATTTTGACGAATACTTCATGTGTATTGTGTTATTCACAAGAGGTTCAAGAGCAAATTCCATGAGTGACATTAGACCTTAAACGCCGTTTCATAAACGTTATCGACATGATATTTATAATTGTCCAAAATTTAAATTTTAATTTGTTACAGGTAACCAAACTAATGCTTCTTTAGGGGGCTACTCATCAAGTATGTTACATTTTCATATTCACTTTGCAAATATATTGCGATACTATACTTATACATTGTCAGGAATTTATATATTCCTATGCTTAAGTGTAACAATTATGGCTGTGTATTCATACAGTTGTAGTTTCTTTTACTTAACTAACATAAGAATTGTTACTGTCAGACTGTTACCTTCTTCTTACAATAATGTGCAGGGTTCCTCTGGAACATACTCGCCCTGTTTAAAGAATCATTTCTAAACTTTCACTAAATTCCATGACATAAATGTGTTAATTTTCTAAAGCAATGCTAGAGATTAAAGGTAAAAATACCAGACCATTAAATACGGCTACTGTTCTAGGATTCTAAGAAGCTATTGCTATCTTTACATACATATAGTGGTTAAAAGAGCTCATATATACTTACCCTTAACAGTTACTCTATATCAACAATGGCATATCATAAGAGAAACGGTTAAAGTTTTGTTATTTGTTCACATTTTTTAAGTTGCCTGTATGTATTATGTTTGCACTATGAAAACCAGTCCTAACATAATATGCATACTTTTAAAAGAAAATAATGTTATTAACTGCAGACAACTCAGCACCAGTTTTGGGCTCTGGATCTGGTTATCACAGCCGTACGTTACTTTTCCATTGCTAGTCTGTTAAATAGATAAATATATTTGGCTACGTGATACATTCTAATGAATCATATATTTTACCTTCTCAAGTGTTGAAAAAGAGCCTGATGCAAAATACGTCCATTAGAATAATTCTTAACACTTTGTTTTGTTGGATTTGCAAATTGAATGCTGTTCACTATTTTCCATTGTTCTGAATCAACATACTTTAATTAATATGCATAATGCATTCCTTCTGTACAGCTGCAAAAATTTAACCTTACCAGACACCTCTAGCATTTTCTTAAATTATAACTATCAGCGAAATATGTTACCAGTTGTCATATGTTTTAATCTAATACAAATTCTAACCGGTTGCATTTTGCGACATGTTAAATGTAACCAGTTGCAGCCATCGTTAATGCACAGTGTTACAATTACCACAAAACGTAACCACATTCCACATATTATTGCTAAACTTACTATGGAATGTTTATATTGTCTGCGTCAGATTACATTTTACAGATCAACATCGTAACGTTATTATGAGCAATTTCAATATTTTAGGTAACATCACATTTCCAGTTGGAACCTCGGTGTACGGTACACAAAATAGCACAACACCACCGATCCTACGTCCCTTAGTTTACTGGAGTGAGTATATATGCATAGAAAGACATAATATTTCTTCGATCAGGTATCCAACATCAAAACCCAAATTTTTAAAGTTCCCTGAGGGTTAACACAAGTTTCAGAGAAAGATGATTTATGTACACCGTTAACACCTACGACAACAGGAACAATGCTATGAGAAAAACTACCTTTTCTCCCGTTCGAATATTATATTGCACAACTGAAATATAAATTTAAATTATAAATATAAATTTACCTCGATTGATTGGTAAAGTCTGTTGCTTGCAAATTCATGGTTTTCCGGTAATTTTTGGGGGCAATACATATTCTCGCCTTCATTGATTGTTTGATTTATAATGATGTTATAATTTCACAGTTCACGCCGTTACGCAGCAGTAGTTTAGTATAATAATTCTTTCATTTGAAAATTTTACAATGCATCAATATTTCCTCTGCTATTACCAGAGGAGGAGAATGCCATAACTGGGCCCAATTCTTCTAAGGAATCATGTTCCAGTCCCACAAACATCCATTTATTGACGACTATCTTTAATGCGATTTTCAGGTCTTTCCCGGAGCAGCCTTCTATCTATATTACTTAATCTACAACAAGAGGCAGAGACTCTGGCCGACACTGCCAAAAACACATATGACCACGTTATCCACAGTGTCATCGTAAATGATGTTAGGAAGCGACGCACAATTGAAGAACACGGTAATATGCTTCTCTTTTCGTGATTATGTCTTCTAGAAACATTTCAGGCAAGCCTACTATGCTCTATTCAGGTAAAGAAAACAATTCCTTCATTTTAGTACTTATTGCTCATGTATGTACAAGGATCTTGAAAGAAGAGTAATTTTCTATTTTTCCTTGTTTCATCTCACTACATTTAGAAATTCAGTGTCCAATCTCCGATAGTATGCAAATGTTCTCATTTCGATTTAAATTGAAATGTCAGCTTTCTTTCTCACTTCTTCAGGGTCACTTTCTTACTGTGATTTGGACTTTATATCAACAGTTTTTAAAATAAATAAACCACGAGAAGTTTGCACACTAAGTATATTTTCCCTCATTGCTCTTCTTATATATTAAAAGGTACGCTTTAAATGATTAAATAAGTCCGTTAAAATATTAATATATACAATATATTCCACTTATCGCTCGCTCCTGTGTGTTATTGTTGATGGTATTGGGTTTAACGCCATTTTCAGTACAAGATAGGCTATACATTGCTGCCAGTATAAATGGTGGTGAAAGAAACCGGGCAAAACCCCCGGACACAACCATTGATCCTCGAGAAGTTACTGTCAAGATTTCTCACATACCGACATTAGCGAATCAGAGACTCGAGTCCACGCAGATAGGGGTAAGACGACAGTGATCCGGATGTTCTTCATGCTTCCTATCCAAAGCTTTTATTGAAACACAAACGAATTCATTTAGTGTGTATTTATTCATTTAGCGTTCTTTTGATTTGTTCGCGTTTTCGGCTTTGGACAAATCGATTCGTATGCAACGAAAGTGCTTAATTTGATTTTATTTGCATCATCCTTTCTTCTTTGCCAAGGATCATGTGCGTAGGAGAAAATTACTGACAGGAAAATATTATTATTATATAAGCTTTTTAATTTAAAGATATCCAACTCTAAAACAAGCATTTTTTCCATTAGATGGTAATGCGTAAGCTTTGTTAGAAACTTATATCATCGATATAAGTATTGAATATGTGACAGCGACCCATATAATTGACATTTTACTTATATCTCTATATAAATAAGTATGCTGTTTTATTTTCTTTTGCAGATGGAACTAACAACTAAGTACTCAATGAACGACGACAGCAGAAAACAATATTTGGTGGCAATGGTGATGTACCTAAAAAAAGTCGAAGTGAAGAATACAGATACTAATTTGTTTCTATTAAGAAAATAATGTGTAGTAATATATAAAATATAGTTATCTTTTCTCTCGGCAGCTTGATGTTCTTATTTAGAATCCTGATATACGTTTTGCAGCTGAGTTTTAAAAATATTTGTATGATATATTACTTGTGTGAGACTGCAAATAACCGTGAACTCGTTTTATGAGGTATGTTTATAACTAAAATGAAATTAAAGAAAATATTTTAATTTTTACAGAGGAGCAGGCATTGATTCCCAAGTAAAAGAGGAATATTGGTTTGTATTCTCGATTCATTTGCATCTCTGTTTTCAACTCTAATAAACAAAGAAATTAAAATGTTTGATGATAGAGGCCGTAGAGGCTGATTATAGTGCACATAAAGTAAATAAAAAATGTCATCAGACCTCATACGTGCCCAAAAATAAAATTGATGAATAGTGTAGCTGACATTGTTTAGCACAATGAAAGTGTGGTATTCACTACAGTTTGATGGAAAATATAAAAATATTGCAGAAATCGAAAGTGAAGAATTTAAAGAAGTCTATCCACCTGTTATGAGTTTAATTTGATTGTTCACAGTCCGTTTTACCGTACACATTCCTCATTTTCTCGATATACGCAGACCTGTAGACCATGCGCATGGGTTTAGGAAAGGGTAAACGTATATGTGAAAAGGGTGCAACATGGGTCTTCGTAAAAGAAAATAAAGGCAAAAATAGACTACACATAAATTAAATCGTGTGTGTGTGTGTGTGTGTGTGTGTGTGTGACAGGTTGGTATGTCTTTAGGTGTAAATATAGGTAGGTAGGTATATATGCATCTATGTACGTATGTAAGCAGGTATACATGTGGGTAGGTAGGTAGGAAGGTTGGAATGTAGGTATGTATGTATGTAGGTAGGTAGGTAGATAGGAAGAGAGGTAGGTAGGTAGGAATATAGGTAGCTAGGTGGTTGATATAGGAAAGAAAAAGGCGTTAATTCTAAACTTTTAATGACACCGTGAAGAATATAAAATACGATTTTAGTGAAATAACTTTACATATCAATACAAATTATTTAATATCCACCACGTCTCTCTCTCTCTCTCTCTCTCTCTCTCTCTCTCTCTCTCTCTCTCTCGTGCTGGCAAAAGAAATGCTATATCCAACAAGATGACACTGATTTAAAGCAAAGAAATCAGTCAAATAAAAAAAAGGGAAAAAGGAGATAAAATACAAAATAAAATGGAACAGATTTAACTTTTATAACCCGTTTGAGCTCGACAGAATAACTATTTCAGCAAAAAGCAGAATCCTTTGAAAATACAAATTCTCTAAGACTCAGAAAGTAGTTTTATGTCAATTTGCGGGACAAGCGGTCATTTCGAATGCTGAATAGGACCCGAACCTACCCACCCATCACCCACCACAATCCGTTATGGAACTGCCCCACAACTATTTACTACCAGTCATCCGAGCAAATGTGCAAATATCGGTATAAACAATTAATTTATAGTTTACATTTTCCAAGTAATTTATATGATACACATTGTCTGTGAAAATTCACCTATTAGTTTAAATTAAACTCTAATCTGCAAATTTTGGAACTATTTATCACATTCAAACGGTTAGTAAAATAACGAAGATGAAAAGGTTCTCTTCTGAGACTCGAACCTGGTTCTTCCGTGTGGCTGGCGTACACTCTATCATTTTTGTGCACACAAAATATATACGTTTAGATCCAACGGATATATTTACTTACACTGTCTAACTAGAGTTTACTGTTCAACAAACCCTTTTCAGAAAATTCAGCATTATAATATTTTCCCCAACAATTATTATTTTGTTGGGGGTATAGTTTTAGAGAAAATGAAATACCGTATACACACTTATACCAGACAGACACTATTTATCATGTTACATACCATTGTACATCTGAAAACGATCCAATGACTAAAAAAGTGTAAAGCTACGTTAAAAATCCAACACACACACACACACACACACACACACACACACACACACACACACACACGCACGCACGCACGCACTCCTTTGCTTGTGTACTGATTGAATGATTTCAATCTTTTTGCAAGCCTTGGCGAGGAAAAACTTTAAATTATTCAATGAGTTTGATAAAATTAATATTTCATTACATTGCGTTTAAGATTCTATTTTCACACAGATTTTCTAATTTTCTTGTTTATAGTTCAGATAGCAAATAGAAGAAATAATTTAGTTTATTCTGGCTTAGGAGATGCACCTTTCAATTGTTGCGCGTAAACAATAGTCACAGACTCTAAGTAAGTAATAACGAGCAGTTCTATAACCGGTGACGTTTAAAACTAGAGCACGGAATAACATAATTATTCACCACTGGATCTCTGATGAAAATTCATGTTTAATGTTATAAAGTTCACTCGGGTTAGGTTAGACGCGCCATATACATTAATGTCGATGAGAATGTTTGCAAGATTTCTGCTTAAGGTGTGTAAATTCCGCCACTACAGATACAGTATTATGTACGGCGGAAAATGTATCATTCTTGTTGTTGGAGATTCATATAAAGGATGATTACTGGATGTCGAACTGGTACTAAATATGGACTAAAAATGGTACTAATTATAGAAATTCCACATTTAATGTATTTGCGACCGGATATAGATTAATACTTAAAACAAGCGTGTCATAGGGGTCGATTGCTACTTACAGATTTCGAACCCTCTCCAGCCGTCTATCCACTCACTAATAAGCTTACGTTTGTATGAAACGAGCCCTTGTGGAGTAAACTGGTCATTTTCCGAAAATCGTAACCTTTTCTTCCCAATACCGCTTGGGCAGTCGATTCAAAACATGGCCGAATTTTTTCTTATAGTAATCGTTTAAAACATGTTTCAGAAGGTGGGATGAGGAACATTAACACCGTCGCAGCCAATCATTATAGAGAATACTGTGTAAGAATTTCATGGGCATATTTGGGCCAATGAGATTCACATAAAATGATATGTTAACATGTTAACATATTAAAATTATTAAATTGCACATTTTAATTAAAGAGTAGGAAATTTGTGATAAAGAAATAGCTGATTCACGTGCTTGTGTTTTGTGTCTTAGCTAGAAGCAGTCCCACCTCATTCCTACCTCATACACTGATATCATATCATCTGAGACATTATAAAACCTTGTTGATCCATATATTTCAATGGTGGACCAATTCATTCTTATCCTCCTCAGTTAACATCCTCTGAGACACAAATGGGTGGTAATTATAAACGATCAAAATAAGTCTCTCTGGAATGTCTCTAATCTCAGGAAGCTTCAATGTCATTCTACCTCTCTTCGCTGCAGAAAAAACTCAACCAATTCTTTGTAGCTCATCTTTTTTGAGATACTGTTATTTGAGCTGAAAACCCAAATATAATTCCAATTGTTATGAATCGACCGACATGTCTGCAGTTTGATTGGATATAAATGATCACGTGTTACTGATCAAACTTTTTTTATACATCGATAAATTATGTGACGCTTTATCTATACCAAATTGTAACACCATAATAATAACAACAAGAAATCCTACCTACTCATCTTTGTGATGTCCAAAATATGCAACACCCTGATTAAAATAGCCCAATTAAATTTTAAACAGTGTAATTGCACAAACATTCCTGCACTCATCCCTTTTGACATGCTTTCCAAGCCAATCTTGAGAGATTTTTGCATGTGGCTTCGATAATGCTTCACCGGCAATTATTAAAAGTCAGGGTCATATGCTAAACAAAGGGAAAAAACCCTCATTTTGCGTTTGAAAGATTGAACAATGTGTGTGTCTTTTGTATCATGGTGCATGCTATGAAATCAATCTCTGCTGACATCAAGCGACTCTTTGATTTCACAGAAGGACAACACTGAAAAATGTAGACATTGTTTCGATTTATTTTTTAAACACACAATGCACAGATGTGTCCAAACTGCTACATACGAAATTGCGCAATGAAAGGAAAATAGCTGCATTCAACTTTATTCTATACACCGAGATTATTGATAAAAGTTGCAAGATGCAAATACATGCGTGTTACTTTACCAAGAAATATTTTATAAAACTATATTTATTTACTACCATTGTCACTAAGGCATATTAAATATAAGGGACAAAACTCAAACAGGTTTAAGTCAGTTTATGACAAGAAATACTATATATCCAATATTGACGCAGATTATAGTGCAAAACATGATGTAAATAGTACATCCTGATTATTCTGGATTACAGAAACAGACAACATAATGGGATGTGATATTGGAAATCACAAGCTGAAAAAACAAACAAATGCCATTATTAATTTGAAGATATAACATTATTAAAGGTAAGAGAACACTTTTTTTTTGCTGTGAGGGTTTACACGTGTCTCAAGCTGGATTTGAAGGCCGGAAAACATGGATAGACCAAATGTTTTAAAGGGATGACACCCCAGATGTAAGCAGGCATACATTGGGCATGGAGTTCAGTTTTGTTTATCCTTTCCTGTTATGTATTTAATTTAAAGTTAGTTCTTTTTAATCCTCAGCGTCTATCTTTTTCTCTTCAAAATTACATTTAGGAAGTGACGTAAATTGAGCGTTCTGAGAAAAAAAAATTACCCATCACAGATTCGACGCCAGTATTTTTAACATGATTTTGACATAATTTTTTACATTTATTTGGAAGGCTTTTTCTTCCTAGGGTTTTATGCAGTTATTGATTGTTATTTTATCGAATTCTACTTTTAGTTGGCACCATGCAACCACTATTGTTCTGACGCGCGGTTGAGACACATTCATGTCAGATCATGAAAATTGTGGCATTTGATTTCATTGGTTGGAAATGTAAAGTCGTTTCAATAAAGTCCCAAAGCATGTATATTCCAGAAGAGTTCCGATTATTTGATAGGTGTAATGTTACCTCATTACTGAACCTTCCTCTTCGATTCTGACAGAAAAGGAATGTTACGAAGCTCCTCATCGCTCATATCGCTGCTGTCTGTTTGAATCAACCAACGTAACATACATGTTACATATTTGTGACTAAGATTACGTCTTTGTGTTTAGCTTATAGTCAAATAGGTTTTAAATTCCATCTATAAATGCTGTTCCATGGATTCAAAAAGCTGATGAGGTGATCAGTTAAACACTTACCTGATACAGCTCTCAATATACTTCTAAACATGTCCAATATCATTCGGAAGAAAGCTGCCTCTGTTAAGTTGTAGCGAGAAGCAACAGGGCTAACAGTACTTAAGCCTGGAAAAGACCAAACCGACTCCAACAATCGTCCCATATCATTAAGAAACTGTTTTTGCACAAACATTGAACAGGTGCTAAATGGGAGACTACTCTGGAATCTCTAGTCCACGATTCTACTATCTTATATTCACTGTAGATTTTAATGTCAGAGAAGTGCAGAAGACAATTTTGACAGACTTGAAAAATTTATGAGAGAAGCTGTTATCAAGAAAGACCATATGAGATGTATTTAAACAATTCTGAATATTTTATTTTAAATGTGTAGTTCTTTTAACCCTGTCAATACATTTAATGCCGATCAAAGCAGGAAAAAATGTTCTATAAAATAATCTGCAGCTGCACGCGCAGCATGTCGGACACCTGCAAATATATGCGTATGACGTAACATAGCTGAATCACAGTGACGTACAAATGTTACAGAAGAAGAATACTTCTGCTACTAAACAAAGCTTATACTGTAAAATCCGGGCACTCTAGGGATAATCTCCGACTGCTGTCATGGCTGACTTGAATAAAGTGTACGAATCTATGTTTCTGAAATGACCTACAATTTTGAGGTGTTTTTTTTATCGTTCTGAAGAAGGTGACTTATCCATGGATGAGAACCCACGTTCAGGAAGACTTACGTCTATTTGACTGGTTAGAGGGACGTAGCTGCTGTGAAGGGTGGAATTAATAAATATGCTCGATATAGCTTACGACACCTTATGGAAGTATGTCTATAACGAATGGTATAACAAACATAACGAATGTCCTTTCAACCTAGATTTAAGGGGCTTGTGTCTGGGTGCATTTCGATCTTCACGTTCATAGAATCTCTGTCGTGTGGCAAATGAACCATTACTTTTATTTATTGGAATTGGAGTTTCAGTATGCTACCAAACTAAATTCAAACTCATCTAATCCCCCACATGATGTTGTCATTAGGCTCCAAAACCACACGTTGCACTCTCAAAAACGAAATTTCATTTCACCTTTTCGGTGTACAAATTCGTCTCCACATAGAATCAGCAAAACTCAATGTTGCAAATATCGCATAATTCTGTACTCTTATATCAGCTCCGGTCTTTCAAAACCTCCAGAAATTATTTGCGGTTTTTGTGAATTCAAACATCCTTAACGAATCCATTCCTTTTTCAGAGAATATTTGATAAAATCATATCCTCCTCCAAATGGTTCACTTCAAGGAAATCCAGTGCAAGTTGAATGTCACTAAAGTCCTTGATTATTTTACATAATCCAATGAAATTAATTAAATATCGAAGTCTTTGAATAATTTGACAATAGTCCAGAAAGGCAGTGTCTGTTTAGAATAAAACATTTTATCCTCTCTGCAGTTTCAATGAACAAATTATAAATAAATCAAATTTCCTCTCGCACTTTTAAGTGTGTGATGTGTGATTTAGATTTTTAACATAGCTTTAACAAGTTTTCAGTCATATGGCTACAATGTCTGCAGTGTGGCAATTTATAGTGATGTCTAGGACGGGGCGTTATGCCGCAGACATGTAGCATGTGCACTTTTAAGCTGAATATACCTGAAGAATGGTAACGCGATGCTTTGATTCTCTTTTATAGTCACCTAATGTATATCAAATAAACAAATCGGAATGACTATAAAATATTAAGGAACATTGAAATCATTTTATTGTGAAATATCTAAAACAGTTATGGTCTAACGTTTAAAAATTATTGAGCCAATCAGCAGCTAGGGTGTGCATTATATCTCTACTGGACAAATGCAATCCAAGGATTAAATGATATTGACGTGACCTTCATTCACTAAGTCGTTGGCTTAGTTTGACCGATATAGTTGTTGACGTAAACTTGGCAATCGACTTTGATTTATGAATGGAAATTTCACAACGTATTGTACACGTCCACTACCCACGCGACGTGACCTTACCTTTAAAGTGGGTTCTAGAGTGTTAGAATTAACAATTATAATAATATTATCATTAACTAAAATGACTTAATAAAAACTTTATTATAAAATAATATTTGTGATTGATATTCGCAGCAATGTAAAATCTTTCAAATAATTACCTAACATTTGTTATTACACATGCATTGCTTCAGAAGTCCAAGATTTTCTCATGTGGTACCATCATCATATATTAAGTGGAAGTCAACGGACTCGACAGGAATGCGTTCCTCTGTGCGTAGACACTTGATTTAAGCTCTGAATAAGGTTCTTACTTCAGAAGGTACCCATGAGTCAGATATATATGTTCAATATGCGATAGGCACAATACCACGTATGCTCTGCGATTTGTTCCATACTAGGGATCATATTCCCATTAAGACTATGATATTCTGAAGTGTGTGGAGGTTTTATTCCACATTTGTTCCCAAGCTCGAAGTACATGCTGAAGTTTATATAATATTTCAAGTCAAACTGTGCAAGTTTCCATTCGGAAATGGATGATTATATGCTCTTTCTTTACCATTTCTTCCAATGTGAGTAGGCAGCAGGCGCAAAAGAACATATATATAATTCATGAGCAAATCGTGTTTCTGTGTTATCTGGATAGCAAGCCGGTCTCAGATTTGAGATTTCACAAGATTTCGGTGTGGAGTGGAATCTGAAAAACCCAAGGAATTTTGTTTTTTGAGTCGTGTCAATGTATTTCTAAGACTTGAGTTTAGTTGTATTTTCTGATGTACAAAATGAGTTTTTTTTTCTTCCGGTAAAGGCTAAATCGACTTCCTCAGTAACTTTAGACGCCATTATTGTGTCATAACAACTCGATTTGGATTCAGTTTTGGTGATGTGAAACCCGATTTCTACGATTTTATAGTCGGTTACGATAACTCAAACTCCTTTTAGATATTTTATGACTCTTGGTGATTTTAAGTGTAGTAATGTCGATGTAGAACTCTATTCGGTGATGTCCAACGTCGTTTTAGTGACGTGATTTGTAAATGCATATATTATTGACGTTACCTTATAATATTGTAGCAGTTGTGGTATTCCCATGTGTGGTCTGATATTTACTTTTAGTTATAAAGGCTTTGCTCTGATCTGTTGACATAAACTTGCTATCATGATAGAAAACAAACAAAGAATTATTTGCAAGAAAAAAAATATGGTTACGTTCTCCTATTCACGCACTGTTTTCCTTATCGTTGGCGTTACCATCATTATCGTCAACAGCAGGTGACACAAGATAGAAATGTTTGTTGAAAATATGTCCAAACGTAAAAATGTTTTCATGGTTGCTTGATTAAAATACCACGCGTAAGTCACACATATCGAACATGAAATGAGGGCGAAACGTATTCGAAGAGAGGAAACGTATCAAGAATGTCTAAAATATACATATTACAAATAAAATATACCAATAAATGTAACTAAAGAAAGGGTATAATTTTTGAAATAAGAAAATTACGTCGATACACTAGTCTTACTCAATAATTCGATTTCAGAGTATTGCATGTCCGCAAGGTGTTAAATGTTCAGCATTTCCGAGATTGGTACCTTGATCAGTTTATAAGAAGCGATCTTATTACTATTTTACAGAGACTTAAAGCTAGCCATATACAAAATTTAAATAGTTCTCCTTTAGAGGTCATGCAATTTCAGACGGTGCTCTTGGGCGTTTTGCTGGTATGTCTGATCTGAATATAGCATCCATTGTCTTTTTGGTGAAGTTCTTTTAGTATGGAAGGATTAGATTAATAATTATTTTACATTGTTTTCATGAGGGTCTTTTGATTCTAACAACCATAAATCTCTTTAGGACTCACAATTTTGATATTGGCTACCATCATCAGCAAACAAGTTTATAATCTTTTGACAATCTTTCAGACCGTTTCATTAGTTTGTCGCACATTGCTTCATGGATCTTTGAATCACTAAGAACGATACATGTTGTCTTCAATTCAGATAGTTGCAGAACGTAAGAACAGAACATAAGCGAGAATAATAACAGATGAAACCAGCCACCAAATCTAATGCATATTCTGATACTTAGAAATTCTTGCATTTATTTGTAGGAAATCTGAAACTTTTCTTGCCATTATCATAGGGAATCTGACAGTCATACAAACATATTCTATTCTTTCCTGGAAAGTCGTGGAGCGATATTAAAGCTCTAAGACAGTCCGATGATCTGGCACTATAATATTCAAATTTATTTCACAAGGAATATCGAATATAATTAAATTTAATTCAAGATCTCGGATTGAACTGACAAATCGATATTAACAACGTATTTATACTCAGTGGGGTTCCATTTGACAAGAGGCTGCGCTCTGCAGATATTGCGTACTTCTGACAGAGTTCGAGGTGTAAGGTAAAGTTGTTTGCATTTGAAATATGCACAGTGCAGACAATGTAAGTAGTATATGGGGTTACCGTAGCGTCAATGGGAATTAGCATTACAGACCCCCCCTGGGCCAGTATAGCGTCAAGAAATAAAATCTCACCCTGGGCCTGTATAGCGTCAATGGAAAATTGGGAATAGGGACTAGCACACCCTGGGCCTGTATAGCGTCAATGGAAATTTTGTAGAGCGGCGACTAGTAGACTGTGGGTTTGTAGAGCGATAAGCGACAGGTGGCATGACGTCACACTGGTAACAATGTAGCAAAAAGAGAAGTACTGTGACGTCAGGCTACCTGAGAGAGGGCTATAGACAAACACGAATCAAGAGCGTTCGTGTTTTTTAGTAGAGGAAGGGTTTTATATATATTCGTTTAGGGTGGAGACCAAATGAAAATTAAGATCTTTTCGAGGCATTGGAAGTGGCCCTGAAAAGGGCCTTTGGGTTCTTCTTCTTCTTTTATCTTCTCCAGTTCTTCCACCAGTTCCTGACTTTTTGAATAATTCCTTTCTTCTTTTCTTTCTCTGGCATCCAGTCAGGATGACCCATAGCTCTAAATTTCTCTTGCACTTTTATCCAATTATTGTTAAGTCTGTCAAACTCTTCTTTCTTCTTTTTGTTTTCCTTTTCCTTCCTCTCTTTTGCCCACGTCTCCTTGATCTTCTTTACTTCTTCTTCCAATACCTTTTTCATCAGGTCTTCCGCTTTCTTTACATTTTCTAAGCCTTTTTCTACAAAAGGCCATTCTGTTAAAATGAATGTGTCTTCCAAAAAACACCTTATTTTGCTGACAACATCAAGGGTCTGCTTCAATGTGCCTACTCTGACATATTTTGGATAGTTGAAGCCTCTCAACTTATCCGCTTCCTCCACTATTATGCCTTGTAGTTCATAACTTGCTACTTTCATACTTGTCATAAAGTCTAGGCTGACTTCAAACCTCCACTCCATTTGAAGTCTTTCCACCACATGGACTCCATCTATCATCCACCACCAACTGTCTGTCAACTTGTTAAAAAGATCCATCTTCTATTCTGTGTTGAATGGCGCGAATGACGAACGCTATACTTTTATATACTTCTAGCACGGACGTGAAGGAAAACATGCCTTACACTCACTTCACATATGATATACTATCCTCACCAACGAACGAGCAAGCATAAAACACACACACAATATACTATCCTCACCAACAAACGAGCAAGCATAAAACACACACAATATACTATCCTCACCAACAAACGAGCAAGCATAAAACACACACAATACACTATCCTCACCAACGAACGAGCAAGCATAAAACACACAATATACTATCCTCACCAACGAACGAGCAAGCATAAAACACACACAATATACTATCCTCACCAACGAACGAGCAAGCATAAAACACACAATATACTATCCTCACCAACGAACGAGCAAGCATAAAACACACACATTATACTATCCTCACCAACGAACGAGCAAGCATAAAACACACACAATATACTATCCTCACCAACGAACGAGCAAGCATAAAACACACACAATATACTATCCTCACCAACGAACGAGCAAGCATAAAACACACACACAATATACTATTCTCACCAACGAACGTGCATGCAAACACACACACACACACACACACACACACACACACACACATACATCAGTAAAGAGTGAGTGTTTATAGTCACACTACACTACATTCACACGAATTGGCAAATTGAATAAGTTCTCTTTTCTAGAGATCTGGTTAGCCCTGAAAAGGACTGTTTTTTTAGAACTGCAAATGCACCTGGTTAATGATGACATCTCCCAGGGCGGGCACCACACACGCATCGCCGGCTCCAGTCCTGCTCCCAATTGATGCGTGTGGTTGGGAGCGCAGAGGGAGGTTGATTAGCTTCACTATCCCACTCCTCAGTTTGAGGGATAGTGAATACTTGTTCCCTTCTTCTTCTATTTAGCACCCTGGGATGCTGACGTCGAGGCTCCCACTCTTGCCTCTGTCTTTCCAATTCCTCCTCCCAGTTTTCTGTCTGGAGGACAGCGACTCTTGGTACAGTTTGCTGTACTGCTACTGGTTGTGGAGGCGTTGTTGTCCTCACCTCAGGTTTGACCTCACATTGAGGCCTAAGGAATAGGTGAGGTAGTATCCCTCGCTTCTTTTCCTTCTCCTCTTCTTTCTTCTTTTTTTCCTCCTCTTCCTTAAGTCTGTCACTTTCTGCAAGCGCCTCCATAGTCAGCTCATCCAGGAGACGCCTGGCATGCTCCAGGTGCATCTGGAGTTCTAGTAGTTTTGTTAGTCTACTCATTTTGTTGCAGCTGCTACGTCCACGTGGGTAACCAGACTGACGATCGCACCAATTTATATACTTGAAGCACGGACGTGAAAGTAAACATTCCCTAGCACTCAAATTTACCATCACATGTAACACGCGGACTTAAAAGAAGCACTCACGTTGACTTTTTTACTTTTTTACTTACAAACACAGACAGACACGATTGGACAAGACAGAGAAACGAAGTGCTTATAGGCACACTTCTATTTTTTTAAACATACAAACACACAAATATTTTGTTTTACTGACAAAAGAAACGAAGTGCTTATAGACACACTTCTATTTTCTAATTACAAATTTTGGCAAATTGAATGAGTATGTCTTTTCGAGAGTATTGGGTAGCCCTGAAAAGGGCTGTTTTTTGTGTTCACGGAAGTAATGGCAATCTTTTTTTACTGTCTAAGATTGCGTCCCCGTCTGGCAGTAGGCTTTCCTATTGGACACGGTCTGCTTCTGCGAAAAGAGAAAGAGAATTCGTTGGTGTCTACTCGACAGTCCACAAAACCTTTGTCTGGTTCTTGTTGCTGCTGCTGCTGCTGCTATTGTTGTTCTTCTCTCTGCTTCTTCTGAAGTCTGTATTTCTCAGTCCATTCTTCTTGTTCTTTTTTAATTTCCTCTCTAAACATCTCTTCTATCAGACCTTGGACTGTGGAGAGCATCCTAACATTCTCTATTTCTTCGGGCTTCGGTATCAGGTTTAGCCTGACACGATGTAAATTGACGTAAGCTTCGTTCAGCTGGGCTAGTCTGGAAGGCATCTTCATAAGTTGACGAGTCAACAGTGAATGGTCAGACTGGAGACCCACCCGCTTTATATGGTTCAAACGCGGACGTGATAGAAAACATCCCTACTTGGTTTTAGTGTCGGAACGCTATGATAGCGAATGTCATGATGAGGGATAGAAAGAAGTCAAAGAGCATATATTCACAGTGGGTTTTTTTTGAAAACAAACGACAGACACATTTTTTTTTCAAAACACAACATTTTTTTGTTCAAGTAACAAGTAACAAGTCATAAGTCACAAGTAACAAGTAACATCAAACAAATTATTTTTGACAAGGTTGACAACGTTGTGAAATCATGTGAGATTTCCATTGATGGAAGTCATGAGGCCATTGATGTACACTACGTTTTCTAGCTAAAGACAAAAGATAACTATAATGGTCACAAAACCATCGATCTATTTTCTCATCGTTTCTAGAAGAGTGACGATCAAAATAAGTCACTAAATGTTCTAAAGGATATCCAAGACTGCGTTGATGAAGAAAATATACACAATATTGTCCACACACCATGGAATCTGTGCCTTGTAATTTCACATTATTGTATCTTGTCGTCTGGGCATTTCTTCTCATAAAGTCAATGATATCGTCTTCCAAAGGGGGTAATCCATACGAATCAAAATATTCCACACAATTCTCTTGAGGGAAGTAGACGGCAACCCAGTGAGTGCCTGGAAGATGACTTTCGTCCCTGTTGATGACATAAGCTTGATGGTCTTGAGGTTTGCGATGAGGTAGTTCATCTTTAGCGCATACGACAGGATTCCAAGAAGCAGTATACGAACTATTGTTCAAAAGGTAATAAAGTTCCCAGGTATCCATTTTCTGTTGTGTTGTTTTTGTTTTTTTTTCACAGGTAATGATAAGTCATCAATTCAATTCTGACTTTTTGTTTGAAACGATCTGTCAAGTAGCCGTTTCTTCGCCTTGTCTCCGCACTCTGGGCTAAGAGAGATTTGATGCGATAGATCTCTAGAGTAGACAATGGTGGGCAGGAATGATCACGCAAGCCTTTATACCACTCATGCAACACTGCTTCTTCCGAGATGAGACTCCAAGCGTCGTCCAGATACTCGTCCAATTTTTCTTCTTGACTCATCATCATACATTTATCATGTTGAATTTGACTGGGATGATCGTTTTGACATCCATAACAATATTTCTTGGACAATTCCGTAATTGTATTCGCTAGGTGTTTAGCAAAACAGGACACTAAATGTTGTTCTTGTTCTGGCCATCTGGACTTGACGACTACCTCGGCCTCTTTGACTTCGTCTTGGGGTTCTGCTTTAACGCTATCCTCCCATTCCATGTCCAAAGATTCTCCACTGTTTAAAGAGGGATAGGAGTCTTCCATAGTTTCTAATAGTCTAGAATGACTTCTCTCAAACTGTTGATTTCTATGGTATTATCGAATTCAGCATACAGGATGACGTTGACAGTCTCAAGGAGAGCTTCTGCAAACTGAAGTTCCACACGCAGTTGACCGGATTTTATAGGGTGGAAATGTCCCTTGTCGCTGCCTTGGTCTGTAGTGAAATCAAAGGCCCACAAAGTGTAACCTCCGACATAATCTTCGTACGAAATACCGTGACTGGCGTTGGTTCCTAGTTGCCCCGTAGCTTCGTACAGGGACAAGTACGATCTCAAGTAATTCTTCTGGGCAAAGTTAGGTTCGAAGGGTCTGGTACACAAAGTCTTGCCATCGCGACTGACTTCGATTTTTGACACTCTGTAGTGCTTAAACTGGAAAGGATTTTGATCATGGGCTCCGTTGAAGGCTGCATTACTGACGATACCAACGATTAAACGTTTGGGTAACTGTCCTTGGAACAGATGATCTTCGATCTTGGATCGGAGTCAAGCAGCAATGGTGAATGTTTTCACTTCGACACGTCGTATCGGATATTTGGCGATCGATCTGCTCAATGTTTGACTGATGTCGTTTCCCGCTTTAGGTAACACTTCTACACGTCGCACGTAAAGTCTGGCTTCTTGGATGATGGTTTTGTACTCGTTGGCTTGAGCCATCAAATGAAAAGCGACACTGCTGCGATTGAGTCTCAGGCGAATATCCACTCCGTTCAGCAAATACTTCTCTTGCAACCACATGTCCAAATGCAAACGATCCATCAGTTCTAAACTACGACCTTGCAGGATTTTCCTTCGACGATCATTAAAACCCACATTGTGAGGATCGTCATCGGCTGTCAGGGCTCTGTCGTTAAACGTGTTCTCACCTGCGGTGTCAGGTTTCCATACCACGCAAACATCCAGATGAGTGTTCTTGGCCTCTTTTCCGTACGTCAAGAGATTTTCTAGGTACGCTCGGTAAGGGTAAGTATCCGTGCTACTGCTGATCAGTTTGTTATTCAAGTACAAATCCACTTCGCTGAACAAGGAATGCATGAAATTGTTGACGGGAGCTACTGCGGCATCGGCTCCCGGATTGGTGTTATCGGTTTTGATCACTTTCAGCTTTAGATACAAGTAACTATTATTCAGATCGATGTAATCTTCGGGCTGTCCTTTGATTTCAAACTCGATGGGAGCGGAATCCACCAAAGGGGAGACGGGATGAAATTCGACCCATTGGGATTCTTGCATCGTCATCATGGTGGGTGGCATGGCAAACAGATCCAGTTCCGACTTGGAACAAGCACAAGACTCTCGGTGCATCATTTTCCTTTTTTTTAATAATCAAAAACGTCTAACTCTCGGACGGTTTTCTTTTCTTTGTCTTTCTAGCTCTAGGGGCGTGAAGTCCTCTGAAAGGGTGTTTTCGTCGTCTTTTTCTGCCTTGTCCTTGCTGTGGCCTCAGGGAAGCAGGAATGCCTAACTCAGCATTGCCCAGGGCATTTATAGGAGTTTCTCGCCGACCCAAAAGGTCTTTGCCCGTTTGAAGCAAAACATTTTTTGCCTGCTCTCAAGAAAGCTTCTTTGGGGCTTTGTTTGTCAATGATGACATTTTGGAGAAATTCTTTACCTTGCGTTAACGCGGCATCTTTTAAGGCGTGCAATCCTCGTGTCACCATCGGTTTCAAAATGGGAACCACTGTACGAAAGGCCGATTTGAGCATATCACCTAAACCATGTCCTCGCTGTCGAGCAACTCCTTAGTACACAGGATACATGACTGACAAAAAGTTAGAGTAATCGTTTTCGAAAATGGAGTTTCACTGTGACTTTCCCTTTGGTGAATGGAATATTTTGCCCCAGATCTCCTTTTATAGTAATGTTGACAGTGTCGAAATACG
>JAECUM010029076.1:0-20374 GCA_016617855.1 Megalonaias nervosa | reverse complement strand
CTCTCTCTCTCTCTCTCTCTCTCTCTCTCTCTCTCTCTCTCTCTCTCTCTCTCGTGCATAACGACAAAAAATACGTGGAAATATGTAGTGAGAGACAGAAACAATGAATCTAAGCGGATGTAATCCTTGAACTTGAACGAACACTAAGTAACCTACAAGAGCCTGCTTCGTAGTAATGATACGTGTAAGTGGGGTACACTTCGATATGTGATAAAATAATCAATCAAAATGTAACAATTTAGTAGATATTTGTATCTGTTTCGAAAACTCTTAATATATGCTGGGTTTATAATTCTAATAGTTCTTATTTATATAATAACATTTTGTGCCAGTTGTAAATTAGCTTTAAAATGAATCAGACAGTAAGCATAAATATATATATGAGCACCTATTTATAGCCGTTTTAGATCTACTGGTCGTCTCTCATCCGTCCGTCCGTTCGTTAGTACAAGTTTGCTATCGCTGCTGCTTTCAAAATACTTGGAGGATTGCCACGAACCTTTACATATATATCTATTTCATGGTTTAAAATGGTTCTAAATGGAAATGGTGCCGATCGAACATCTATATGGCTTCCCTAGTGGCCATGTTGAAAATCTTGTTATAGCTACTTCTCCTGAATGGACGGTCACATGAACATGGGGTTTCCACTGAAATACTCCTTATCATGTCAAGATGATTCTCAAGGAAAACAGTGTCATCTTGGAAGCTTTGTTGCTTCAACTCATCCTCAAGGGAAAGATATACTGACATGGAATGTGTCACCAGAAGACATCTTATCATGTCTAATTAGTCTTAAACGAAAAGAGTGCCTATCTTATGTCCAATGTGGCCATCACAGAAGCCATCTTGAAAATCTTGCTACTGATTGTCCTTCTCAATGAAAAGTAATATCGCCATAGAGTCTTGACTAGAAAACTATAATATATGTTTGGTCCAAAGTGAAAATAGTGTCAGTCTGATGTTCAGTGGTGCCACCACAGCGGTCATCTTGACAATATTGTTATCACAACTCCTCCAGAATGAATGGTCATAGTCAGGGAAAAATGATTGGAAGCTGGTTATATGTAATATGCTTTAAAGATACCTAGAAATTGTACATATCGGCATTCTCATCATTTAGTTTAGAAGTGGGATCAATTAATATTTTCTTTTCTAATAATTTGCCAACAACTGGGTTATTTTGCTGAACTTTTTAGAAAATACATGTCAGAGAGTAATATGAGAGCAATTTTGATATGATGTATTATTTGAATCCAGAACGCAAGTAAGGTTTCAAAGCTCCCGTGTGAGCTGTAATTATAGTTGCTGTACATATAAACATTGATCAATATCTTTATTATAAATGCTATATAATCAACTGCACTTCTCGGGAAACGTAATATTTATCTGCCCTATCCTAGAGAGTACAATGTACTTAGAAGCGTCGCAGTTTGGCCAAGGGAGTTGGTACAGATCAAGCAACCTTACACATACTGCATGGCATTCAAAACATGATAGAAATCGACCGCTCCGGTAGTCTAAGTGGTTAGAGGGTCCGTCTGGGATGCTGGAGGTCGCAGGTTTGAACCCCGGCTGAGTCATACCGAAGACTTATGCAAAATGGCACTAGCAGCTGCCTCGCTAGGCGCTCAGCATTAACAGGTTAGCGTTAGGACCGGTCGGCCTGGTGTCAGGATAATGTGACTGGATGGGACATGATGCTACATGTCTGTGGCATGATGCCCCAGGGCTAGACATCACTATAAACTGCCACACTGCAGTCATTGTAGCGATACTACTGAATTTTTTTTTAAAGCTACTTTAAAATCCAAATCACACACACACACACACACACACACACACACACACGATAACAATCAAACTCATTATAAAACAAGCATAGAAAATACGATCATGCAGATGAAATTTGTGATTGCACTCAATGCACAGGGTCATTAAAAGCACAGAGTCAATCAAAGATTAATTTTCTTAGCAAGATGCCTTAAGCATCCTGTTCTCTTTACCGGCTGGACTGAGTGACAAACATTGACCTAGAAACGTTCATGATATAGACGTCTTAATAATTAAAGGTCAAGACACAGAGATGTCTTATTTATATCCTATTATTTTTGTTCAGACGCCACCTGCTATTTCGCTTCCATTTTTAATCACTCTTGAATCAGGCCCATTGGTACTGTGTCGGTTTCCTCGGCTGTTATGATACATATACAATATCTTCCAGGCAGCTCATACAGGAACTCCCGTCATGCAATGATTGTACTTGATGTAAGTTTGTGACGATATGCAGACGACCGTACACTCGATATATGGAGGAATATATTGGCCTCGTCCAATGTTCTTAGCTTTACGGTTTTATCCATCTTTATACGGGATTTAATTATTAGTTCTACAATTTTATTTTGAGTCTTTTGGGATATTTTAAAATCTTTATCCTTTTCTGACTAGCTCCAGGAATTACTTTCTACATGTACTGAATGCGTCCCTTCATGTAATTTGCCACTATACAAACTATAAAATAAATTGCAGCGAACATTAATTCTCATCCATTTGCAATATAATTCTCTGGAAAAACTGCAAGCATTGTCAATTCGTTGTATTAATAAGATATCTTGCACAAACAATTTAATCTGCTGAAACACAGTTAATCATTTTCTCACTGTATTACCATGCTGGACGACTCAGATCAAACCTAGCTTGGCAGGACGTTATGGTTGTACTGGTGCGTTGATAGAAATGAATGAATTTTTTTGGAAGAGCATTCACTCCTATATGAGACAACAAGCCGCTGATAATTTTTGTGGATTTAATAGAATCAAATGCTCTACGTTAAATACGTTTAAACGGAATTAATTGCGCAAGTGGATGGGTCTCAAACAAATGAGACTGAATTAAATAATTGTTATTAAAAATGTGCCTAGTAATCCACGTTCATGCCACTTGCTGGGATGCAACTGAATTGCAAAGAAAATATTCCTTATAAACCATAATGCTGTCTTGTAATGAAAATGTCTAATGTACTGACTTGGTTCTCATACTACTCTAAAATAGAACTATTGTTTCAAATTACTTTTAACACTATGACGTTTTGATGTAAACGTTTTCACCAAGATTAGGTTTTCTAGTAGTCTCTGATGTGCAATAATTCAAAGCAATGAAACTGATTCTAGCAGTATAACAATGCGGATTTAGCTCAGGATTGATAATAATGGCTGGATATTTATCGATATATCAACTTTACCTAATCACTCCCAACCTATATAAAGTCTGATGGACGTTATGCTAACATGGCGAATGATTAAGTGAAATGTACAGTGTAATAAATACAGTCATGACTATTTAATCACTGGATTTCCAATTTTCCTCCTGTATGCCGTTAAATCAGCGGATTCCATGAACAAAACATTGGATTTTAGAGAGCACTTAATTGTTCTTTCATCAGCCCTTTCACCAAACTGTATTAACAATTACAGATCAATACAGCATGACCGTTTATAAGACCAATCATATATCGGAAATCGCAATCCATCCATACAAATGGAATTATTTTAATGTAGTTTTCATCCTGCAGTAGCAGAATGTCGAATGTTACTAACACTTGTTTCAAACCTCTTACTGTTTGGTTTTCTTTGATATTAATGTGAGCTGAGCATTGTCCAAGTTAACTGACAGAACTTGATTTGTTTTCATTTATTCTGTGCTGATGTCTGAACCCGTGTAATATGAAGCCATTCTTAATATTGATATTAATAAAAGTCTTTGACCAAGAACATCGCAAATTAGTTTATCAGGATATTTATGCTTGCACTGCCCAAAGTCCGCCGGTAACGTTCAGTTAAACAAGGACGTATTTAATGTTTAAATGTAATGACCTTCATGATTTTGTGGTCAAGGTGAATGGTTGTTCTGACGACAACGCTATACTTACGTACATAAGTTGATTTCTCCCTGATACTGTATTAGATCTAGAACACAGGAATTTCAATATTTTTTGCTAAAATGTTTTCACGAGATAAAAGATTAATTATTGAAAAGCATTATTAATTTCCAATATGACAGAATCGTTCATGTTCACTTTTAAATGGCCATAATTACAATTACTGTTGCAAAATTATGTATAATGCAGTACACTATCAGTAAACTGAAAGACGGGACCTGAGTATATTGCACAAAGATTTCATTTTTCCGATACTTAATTTTATTTCACATTACCTTGAAAAACGAACCCTGAGTATTTTGCAGAAAGAGTTTTTCATGCTCTTCATTTTCTTTTCAGATAGATAACTTGTTTAATGGAGATACCAGGTGTGTGGGGTGAGGGAATAATATTACCTTTCATCTCGACATCGCATAATTTTGCTACCTTCCTTGAAGACAAAATAGTTAAAGAAATTATTTTCATCACACATCTTTGTTTTTTGTAATATATTAGGCCAACTATTAACTAATACCTTTTATATCATGTCATATGGAAAATCATCCTGAACTGGTTTCTTGTTTGGTGTGGTAGCCTGTCTTATATCGGCCAATGATTGAAATCGTATCGAATACACGGTATGAAACATCAACTTTCCGCCACTGATGAGCCAGTAAATGCATTGGGACTTTGCTTCAGCTAGACAAGTAGACACCAGTCGTCAGCATTAAGAGGTTAGTGTTAGGACTGGTCGCCTTGGTGTCAGGACAACGTGACTGGGTGGGATATCATACTAATTGTCTGTGGCATATGCCCCAGTGGTAGACGTCACTACAAACTGCCACACTGTAGACATCGTAGCGATACGGCGGCAAAATTGTTAAAGCTACGTTAAAAATCCAAATCATACACACACACATACACACACGCACAAGCGCGCACGCACGCACGCACATTTACTTAACGTTAGGTAGTATATTTCTTTCGCTTCTTAAGTAGAAATGTCTCGAGGCATTTTGTGTCAGCTGGGCATTTACCTCAGCCTTGACTGGTCCAAAATATCTTTGACTGTAGGAAAGGGAATCAAAGCCAGTTTTATCGTTAGGTAGCGGAATGGTGACGTCAGATAGTTGAAGCTTTTCCAGGGCCATCGTACTTGGGTTTCAAGGTTGGGTGGTTGGTGTTCGGCTATCTACATTGAAAATGTGACCGTGTAGAAATGCAGCACCTTTCTCGATCATTTTTAATATCGATGGATTGTTGAGAGCTATCATCTTCGTAACAGTCGATTAATGAAACGAAGGTAAACAATAGTTCGTAGGAGTGATTTAGATTCAGAGAACTCGCATATACTCACCAACCTTCACGTGGGTTAACATATCAATATTCGTTAATTTTATTTTTGTATTTTACGTAGAGTTTGCAGGATAGATCACTATATTTATGTAAAAGTCAGAAGTAGTCCTCGTCGAAGTAGCATGTGGAAAAAGTGCAATTTTTGAAGATTGGACTCCAGTTTGCTCTGGAAGCAAGTAAGCAAGAACATCAATTCTTCATTAAGGAATAGTGATCTGAAATTTTTAAAGAGTATTCTACGATTTTAACTGTCTTTTTCAAAAAACCTGGATGTATTCTATATAATACGATCGATTATTACTTCTACTGCCCTTTGTAACCAGGTCTATCATTAACGTGTTGTGCAAAGCTTGATGGCGAAAATCAAACATATCAAAGAGAGGACAAAATCTTAGTTTGACACCTGTATTGCATAAACAGTAATTTTACAAAGCCTACGCACTAATGTAGACTCTATTTATCTCCTGCTGATCCAGACGTACATCTGAGACCTTTGATTAAAAGCCTTTACAAACAACTATTTTTTTACCTTTTTTGTTCTGTCTTCTGGAAAATGTAACCAGATATACTTTACCATTGATAAAATATGTTAATAGGCAAGTGATGATTCTGCAAATACAATACGGCATCTTGTTCATGGAAGTTGTGCCATTGTAATAGGATATGGATTCATTTCAAGAATAATGGACCGTCACTTAACGCATAAACACGCTCCTTTCCCTCTAAAGGGAGACGGTACTAGCCGCATTTACTCGTGTAATACGTCAGTATCTTGAATACGAGACAGATCAGGGTTGACGCATTGAGTCCTATGCATAAACGGCAGTATAGACCTACCTTTGCTTAGTGCTACGAAGCATAACTGTTGCTGCATTTCCCTTCGAACTTGTGATTGTGGCAATCATGACAGATCAAGGTCTACGCTATTTGCTTACAATCATATGCAGAACCAACAGTGTAGACCTTTGCTTCGTGCTACAATGGATAGATGCTGCTGTATTTCTCCTTTGCAGTTGTGGAAATCATGCAGATCAAGATCCTAGCTACCGGCTTACAGTCGTATGCAGAACCAACAGTTCAGACAGTGCGACAACTGCATAACTTTTGCTACATTTCTCCGTAGTAGTTGCAGTCAGGATTGGTGGACTGAGTTGAACCTTTATTATATGCGATCGTTTGCTTCCTTAATACAGAGATAGTGTAGACTTACTATTGATTATGACTAGTGTCTTACAAAGGTCATGAATCATTGGTGACGGAGGGATAAAGAACGAGAGGTTCAATTGATGGAAAACTACTTTGCTTATTGTGCAATCACCCCTTCCCATTAATTTTAAGTTACATTTCAGCCTGCATATTCGTTTCAAATTACATCGTAGCCTGCATATTCGTTTCAAATTATATTTCAGCACTCGCATGTACAGATATAATATGCTGAAAAATTGTTTTTATTAATAAGGGTCAATCTGACATATTGAGTATGCCGTTTTTGTAGGCTAAAAGACAAAATAGAGAACCAAGACAGATCAGATAAGACACTAATATACATTGTCTTTAACTATTCACCCACAGAATCACACCCCTTCCATTTGCATGGAACATAGTTCTTTGTTCAGGTTTATTGGTTTATTCAAATTTAAATCAGAGGGAAATCTGATCAAGCATATTGGAAATGAATATAATGTAGGCTGTGTATCGTAACGATAGCCATTCGGAGCTTAACGGTGAAAACCTTTTATGCGAACTATAAATAGTAGGCAAGTCCTACATGTTCTTCTTATGCTGATAAACGTTATCTATTTGATGTAATTGACAAAAACTTAAAAACAAAAGTGAAGAAGTTATACTCGTGGGGTGACTACGAAGAGATGCTTATAAGTCTTAAGGACTTCGTAAATTCAGCTCTTCATTTTTTATAACCGTACTTCTTCACAATAAAGAATCTTACCAGTGCTACGAAATAAACAACGCTTTTAGTATGAGTATAAACTCCTTTTATTGGGATTTTTTAAAATTATTAAACAATGTTTTAATCACTGTTCCATTATAGTAACATCTGAGATCAGATGGATTATCACGGATAAGAAATGAGCCTATAAGAATGAAATATGGGGGTAATGATGGCAGTAACTGGAGGACTCGTCATCGGTGTTAGATTCTTATCCTTCTAGTCTTACATGCAATGAAGAATTCTTATGTTGCCGAATGACTAGAATCAAATGTCGAGATGGCCTCTGAAAACGAATCTAATGTCTAGAAATTAGTCCTTCTTATGTTGTAGCATTTCAGCGGTTTATTGAGTGACTGATTTACACAATTGAACAGTGGTTTATTGAGTGATTGATTTACACAATTGGACAGTGGTTTATTGAGTGACTGATTTACACAATTGGACAGTGGTTTTATTAACCAGGCAACACCTTGATCAATCATGGAAACAACCGGCACAAGATATTAAAACTGACCTTGTTTTCAAATTATTTGATAATAATTTTTGGTACAGCAAGGAAAATTGGTTTCCGTAATATTGCCAGGACACAATATTCTTAACTTATATATAAACTCATAATTCTTGAGAGGGAAACATTGCAAAATTCCATTGGTTTCTTAAATCAGGTTCTATAAAAAAAAAGAATAAAGGTTTGATAGTGTAATTTTCCAGCAAGAATTCCTTTTACAAAAAAATTAGGCTTTTTCTTTCAGATATTCGGTTCTTTAATGCAAATTGTATATTTCGATTGTAACGCGGCCAAGTTTATCTAAAGTATGCTACACGTTTAAAAATGTATCTAAAATTATATCTCTTCTTCACCAAATGTACTTAAAATATTTTCGGACGATTGAAGAAAAATGTTCTTTTTCGTTTTAAAGCTGTAAAATATGATACTCTGTCAATTCTCATCCAATGTATACCAATGTTGTGCTTCTTTAGGCAAAGTAAATGAAATCTCATAGATGTGACAGTATAGGACAATGAAATCTCGTAGATGAGACAGTATAGGACAATGAAATCTCGTAGATGAGACAGTATAGGACATTATGTTCAAAATAGAAAACAGTTGTACTACATCGGCATTGCAAACAAATTAAAGTTTCTACTCATGTTATTTATGAGATTGAATTATGCGACAATCTAATACGAAATAAATAGGACCAGCCTTTGCGGAATGATTACATAAACCTCTTAATGACCACTTGGTATTTATTCAAACGTTAATATCCGTCTAGACAAACACAGATATTTCCACGTATCTTTAAGTATTGAGTCTGCACTGAAATGGTGGAAATTGTGACTGGTTTACGGATTTCGAGTTTAATCCATATCTGAAAGCGAGAATTTAAACCAGTCTGAACTTCCGACCTCACTTCCATGCCGATTCAACACCAATATACCAGCTGTGAGACTGTACATCAATATGGGCAGATACTTTGATCCAGCTAATAAGAATCACTGCTTTAACATACGCCATATTTCTCAAATTAAGGCAAGATGAGACTTTTTTTTTGATAGATTACGTTATCACATAAAACCTAAACAAAACTTCACTCGCATGATTAAAGAACGCGCGCAAATGTTTCGTATCTTCATTTCCTTTTTTTTTTTTTTTTTTGTTGCGCCGGGATTTCTTATCGCCATATTAATTTTTGCCATCCAGGCTGAATTTTACTCTAAACAGATTTGTTACACTATAATCAAACATGTCTGTTGGAGAAGAATCGCATCTATCTGCAGCTTATGTTATAGAACAGCTTTGTCCCTTTTCCTCCAGCGTTGTCTATGGACTTACTTTAACTAGGTATGTATGACAATCCCAATCAGCCAAAGTGTCTTTTAGCTGTATTCGAATAATGCTCTTTTTCGTACTTACGTTAGTGGGAAGCAAGACGAAGCAGTCACTTTTCGGACGGTGGTAAAGACAGCAGCTTTTTAACGTTATTGTGAATGTTTTTAATTTGCATATATTTACTAAATCCTTTGATAGCTTCAAAATGTGCTTGGCAATATGCTATGAACCAAAGAAAATTCATTCTGCTAGATGCTCGTGCCCCCTTATACCTTGGGGTCAAGGTCAGTACCAGGGAAACTTTGCTTGAAGATTTCCCAATGTTTTCTAAATCAACTTTTAGATTCTTATCATACTTGGCATTAACTGTTATGAAACAAAGACAATTCATTCTACAACACGATCGCTCGACCCTATGACCTTGGGTTCAAGATGAGAGTGGTATATAAAGTTTACTCTAAGATTTCGGTTGATAATTTATTCATTTGCTTATATTTCATAAACCATTGATGGATTGTCTTAATATTTGGTTTGGATCATTATGAAGCCAAGACAATTCATTCAGTTCACACACGCATGCCACTTGACCTTAGGGTCAAGTTCACAGTCATATAGTATTTGTTTTGAGGTTTTGGTTATTTTGTTTTCATTGGCATTATATTCACTAAACTCTCTGATGGATTTTCTTCAAGCATGGGATGGATCGTTATGAATTAATTCAATTCATTCTGCGACATGTGCTCTAGCCTCTTTAATCGTGAAGTAAATGTCACAGCCATGTAAAATTTGCATTAAGGTATGGATTTTATTTTTCATTTCCGTATATTTCTTAAACCATCTTGATAGGCTTTGTTCACACATTATATGAATTATTATGACGCTAACTTAAAGACAAACGAATTCTGCATTTGCCTGCATTATCCAGTCGACATTAGGGTTCAGGTTAAAATAAATACACATCATTAACACAAATAATTGTGTTCGTATTAGCCATGAGACGACTCAATCCACATCTTAATAACTAATAATTGTGTTAATAGTTGCCAAAGGCCTAATCAACCCCGACTATTAAATAATAATCGTGTTAGTATTTGCCAATGGCCTAATCAATCGCCATCTTAATCGCTAATAATCGTGTTAGTATTTGCAAACGGCCTACTCGATCCCCATCTTAAATCATTGATAATCGTGTTAGTATTTGCCAACGGCCTACCCCACCTCCAGCTTAATCATTAATAATCGTGTTAGTATTTGCCGACGGCCTGCTCAATCTCCATCTCAATCACTAATAATTGTGTTGGTACTTGTCAATGGTCTACTCAATCTCCATCTTAATCACTAACAATCGTGTTAGTATTTGTCAGCAGCCTACTCAGTCTCCATTTTAATCACTATTAACCGTGTTTAATATTTGTCAAGAAACCTGAAAATCTTGAATGAAAAACTGTCTTTTCAGTATAGATGTCAGCTCCTTGTTCTTGAAAGTGTTGTATTGGAAACTATTTTAAAACTCCTATCAGTGTTTGGTGTGGTATTGTTATCGTCAATCATTTTAAGTTAATATGCGTTTTCAAAGCAATATGAATTGCTCAGTAAATGTTTGTATTTGGACGTAAATTCAGCTTAGGATGATGTAGTCAGGGAATAATGAGTGCAGGAACCGAGGGACTTGTCACCGACGATTGATTCTCTCTCCCACTAATCCTACGTGCAAATAGATATTGACAAGTGACTTTATTAGTTAGGAATTAAGGCAATTTGTCTTCTAATGTTAAACAAGTGATTGGATGAGATATTCATTGGTATGGGTAGCAATTTTGCATACCCGGCAATGCATTGAATCGAATGGACAAAGACATTTCACTTTACAAAACAAAACAAAACAAAACAATATCCAAAATTATACAGTTCTAGAACACAGACAATTTCTTAATTGTTTATGATTTGTATCAGTATGACACTAATCACTTACTTAAAAATCATCATTTAAGAGATGCAGGTTTAAAAATTTGTATATTTTGGGAAATCAAGAACTATTCAAAAAAGAGAAAGTTTAGTTCTGGAATTTTACATAAAGATTTTCTTTTTCTCTAACATTTTGTTTCAGATATTCATTCTGTATTTGTATATTACGATCGCAATTTGGCGATCCATCATTCGAGTGCACTACAATTTTTTTAAAACTATTTACAAAATTAAATTTCCAGATCATTAATGCCATTTGTCTGCTGAGCTCGCTCTGTCTGTCTGTCTGTCTGTCTATCTCTGTCTCTGTCTGTCTGTCTGTCTCTCTCTCTCTCTCTCATATACGAAAATGATTGTTTTAATGCATGATTAAGTTCGAAAACAACTATAATTGTAGCCTGAACAACTATGGAAGGTCAAGGCAAATATAAGATCAGATAATACAGTAAGATAAATTGTCGTAGCAGAGAGGATTGTTCGAAAAATTCGTAGACTGGTAACCAATATTAAATTTTTTCACTAATAGTTTGAAATGTAGGCAAGAATTCACAAGTGGCCAGATTCCGAGAATATAATCATCAGATAGCCTTCAAAAATAAATCGGATGCCCTTAGTGATTAGACTGTTTTGCATTTCAATATTTCAGTGATTGATTCGCACAATTGGAGAGTGATACTATTAACTTGGCGACGCATTGTTCAGTCAAAGAAACCGCGTAGATAGCGAAATATGTCTAGATATGTCTGAAAAAAGAACCAGACTAATTCTTTTTATATAACGTACAAAAGCAAATATTGGTAGAATATCCTAACAACATATGATGATATCAGCATGATACATGAATATTTATTTACTATCAACATCATTTGTTTTTGCAATGCCATGCTGAGTTACATTCAACATAGTCTTGTGACTCCAAAAACATGCATGATGTTTTCCTAAGTATGATGGCAAAGAGCAGAATTCATCTGCAGCTGATGTTTTCTTGCAGCTTTTCCCCCTAATTTCTTGTAAAGTGGTGTGTATGGACTATTATGTCAGCTGGGCATTCACATCAATCACAGCCAGCTCAGTTGTATTTTAGTTGAGCGGAAAAAAATTATCAGTGGGATATTACATTTCTCATTATGTGAAAGAAGAGAGGCAAGGAGTTCGTGCTATTCTCTTGTAATCTTTAATGTCGTTCGTGTTGCTATTATCATTACTCATGTCTCGATCAGTTTGCATGGAGATTCTTGTAGCAACAATAATAAAACATGGGGAAGTATGTATGTATGTATGTATGTATGTATGTATGTCTGTATGTATGTATGGCTGTACCGGTTGAAATAAGTGTCATAAAATGAAACTTTCCAAAAATCGGTTTATCAAAAAAGCGCGGAAGTATGATGAGTTTCTCAAACCTAGAAAGGCGTGTGTCACTTTTCGGCGGTTAGATAAATTTAGCCCTGATTGGCTAAGCCAAATAAAAGGGGTGCAATGCAATGTTCTAAATATTCTTCCTCGCAAAATTAGTCAATCTAAGTTTCTGCAGGAAGTTCTTAGCTCCGGGGGAATAGAAGTATTCTTTCGTTGAAAATAGTCAAATGAATGGGTGTCTGGAAGTTTGAGGGACACGGGACCTAAAACGTATAGTGAGATTCAGCTAAAATAGAAGCGAGCGAGTCTCGAAAGCACAATGTATATGTCTCAGTCTCGTGCAATTTTTCCTTTGATATGAGTTGATAATTATTTGGTTGAATTTATTTGTTTTAAATTCATACATCAGTTTTCCTTTGATACGATTTTGGGAAGATAATTGTTGGTAATCATTTGTCTTGAATGTAAAATGACTCAATTATTGTAAGAATTTCATGCATTATTTCCATGATAACAATTTTGAGCGAATTGTTCGAATTTTTTCTTTTATTTGTAATGCGAATCATGTAGGCTAGGAATTTTAATTACTGTGTCTGATTATGATATGCCAATGAATTGCTAGTAAGCAAATATTGTAGTTAAGACATGAATTTGGTTAATTCATCTGTATATTTAAGAAGTGAATTCTTTTAACCATGAAATAGAGAGCCTGCCGGTCGACATTTAGTCCAGTTAGTGATTTATAGTCCACAGCAGTGCGTAATGGTTTATTAAGAGGTCTGGAATATGTTATAGTTCAGTTAGGGATAATAAATAGGAAGAGACGTTAATTTTGTGTACAAGGGTTTGTGTATCAGCTGTCAGGATGCGAACTGACCCATATTAGCTTTAGTTTTTGTTGAATTACGATATGACGATATCTGGCGTGACGAGAGAAGGGGTAATGTTCGATCTTAGAAGTAAAGCTAGACAACTATTTAGGTTGCATATGTATTTATTTTTAAGAGGGAAATAATTCCATATATGCACCCATACAGTGAGGAGACAACCAAATTACGGTTGATGACCCGAAAGAGGCTGGAGGGAGAGAGAAGATGAAAAGGAATACGACGACTCTCAGCTGTCACCAACATTGAATTTGGAATGACCGGCATGCAAAAAGGTTATGCAGGCATGCCGAACAAATTGAGTTCGATTGCTCACTCGGTTACATGATGAAATTTGTCCTATTGGTTTAAACAAAAAGGCTAGTTGCATTTTTTAAAATAAATTTGGCAATATTACTAAGAGAAGTGTATCCTTCAAATGATTTTTTCAATTTATTTTTGTTTAATATTTTATTTTTATAATTTACTCGATCCGGGCAATAATACCGTGGTCGAGCATCCTCTAAATAAAATTAAACCACCACCACCACGTAACAGTATGTATGCATGTAATTCTGGTTTATTAATAAATAAAGGTTATTATGAAACTCAACACATTTCTGTTGCACAGCTGTCTATTTGAAATGCAAGTCCAGTGCAGCTCATGCTGCAGCTTGTATTAAATCTTTTGGCAACGTCATGCATATGGCAGATGTTTATACGTTATAACATGAAAATGTTTCGTGATATTTTTCGTACGAAACGTTCTCACATCCCAATCCCAACTCCACACTATCGTCCAAATACGTATTCCACTCGAGCTGAAATCCTTTGGAAATGTTTTCTGATATCCACGCGCGAAAGTTGTCTAAAATAAAATCCAAAATCAACAGGTAGCATTTTTGAGGATTATCAATTTAAAGTAGACATTTTTTTTTTTTTTTTAAAATCGCTATAATTTACAAAGAAGTTGTTGATATAGTTCCTGCAAGACAGTTTGAACTCTTTTGAAAACTTACTGCTTGGAACCTTGAAGAAATGCAGACCACTAACAATATTTTAAAAACATCGAGTCTTCTGCTTTTGCTTTTTTATTTTTGTTCGAGGTTCCCCTTAAAATAAATTGGTTATGCTGGAGACATTCCTAAGTAACTAAATCGTTCTTGAAATCACGTGGCATTTGCTGCGAAACTCTTTTCATAGTTAATTCAGGACTCTTTTCTATAATTATGGGATAACTTATCATAATTGCAAATCAATAACTATATAAAAAGGTGACCTTTCTTTAAGCATTTTCTTCTTGCAAATATCCAGAAACCATGCTGGGAGCTCCTCACTGGTTTTTCGCTGAAATTGAACATAACTAATTATCTATAAATAAAAATAATGGGCAAAAATCAACAAAACCGTAACTAAAGAATTGTCTCGATAAGATAGTTAAGTCACAGTAGAGGACTCCAGAAAGGTATGGCTAAAGCAGAGCATACCTAATCAACGAATACGAAATGAGCAAATCATTAATGTATGAATGAACTAAACATGTACCAACTGCAATCGGAAAAAAAAATATGAAAGGAACCGAAAACGAAGCCAAAGGGACATAAATATTATTACTGAGAAATAGAAAAGAGTAACCTGGCAGTACTTGGATGATTGTTAATGTGTATTGTATGAGATATTAGGAAATATCATAAGTGTTTAAATTATTATGCTAAAGCATTATGTTAAAGTTTCTTACGTAGATCAGCTTTTAGGGGGTTTGGAGTTTCTCATATAACATCGACCGTCTCACCTCATGTCTATAATGATTGCATGGCCCCAGGTGTCTACCACGCCTCATGTCTATAATGATTGCATGGTCCCAGGTATCTACCAAAACTGTCCAAATACGTTTTGCTCCACGTTTCCAGGACGACAGACGCTAACTTGTAGAGAAAGTTACACCTTTATATAACGTGAACTTATCACGTAAAAATGTTGCACATTTTGAAATTTTCGATCAATAACTAGCCTCGTAAACAACTATGTCAAGTGGAATACATTCATAAATAATGTCATTTTCTGTTGGTTTACATTACTCATGATAGGACTGCACGACAAAGAAACAAAGAGGAGAGGCTTTACGCGCTTGCATATCATACGCTATTTTATGCTTCTTGATGACTGATAATGAGTGAGGCCATATTAAAGGAATACATTTTTATTCGAGAATTATAACAAAACACAAACAATGTTTCTTCTCATACTATGTTTATAAATTGTACATTTTATTAATTTTACCAAAATGAATTCAGTCGTTTGTCGCAGAATAAAATGAGATGCTATGCTAAAAAAACCCACAAAGAATTTAAAATTGAAAGAGATCAGTAAACAGACCAAATTAATGAATAATGACTTGTAATATAACTATGCGAATTGATGTAATGGTTAATTATGGGTAATTTGTATTAATTGATTGTAAACTACGTAGGCATTAGGTGTGGCTACGGGCTTAGTACCGTTTGCTGAATATGGAGCAGATGGACTGACTGAAATGTTCATAGACAATGAGGTACACACTCATATTTTACCATTTCGACGTACAGATTTATGTGCGCTTCATTGAAGTTTTCGATGATTTTTCTAAATGGGACACCACCGGCAATGACGCTTGATTGAAGTTTTCGATGATTTTTCTAAATGGGACACCACCGGCAATGATGCTTGATTGAAGTTTTCGATGATTTTTCTAAATGGGACACCGGCAATGACGCTTCATTGAAGTTTTTGATGATTTTTCTAAATGGGACACCACCGGCAATGACGCTTCATTGAAGTTTTCGATGATTTTTCTAAATGGGACACCGGCAATGACGCTACAATAAAGTTTTCGATGATTTTTCTAAATGGCACACCACCGGCAATGACGCTTAATCAGCAGCATTTTGTTACTTCTTTCGTAGATTAGTTTTCTAATGTCCACTTGTATTAATTCATCTTATTGCTCCAAGTTTAAATTTTTGGCCGATGTTTGTGAAGTGACCAGTAAAAATAGGTGAAATTAATATTTAAGAGCTTTTTTTAAATTAAAATATTTGGTGAGTCTGCAGAAAGTGGTCGGTTTAAAGAAGGTCCTGTTTAGGTAAGTTTTACTGTATATGTATGTATGCATGTATGTCTGTGGATGTGAAAGTGGAAAATTGTTAAGCAAATTATCTACCACTTTCCAACGGAATTTCTTTATCTGAATGTGGTTTTAAAATGTATTAATCTCTTAGTCATGCTTCAGGTTGGAATTGTACTGTATTGCGTTAATCTCTGAGTACGTTTCGGATTGGAATTGTATTGTATTGTGTTAATATCTTAGTCATGCTTCAGACTGGAATTGTACTGTATTGTGTTAATATCTTAGTCATGCTTCAGATTGGAATTGTATTGTATTGTGTTAATATCTTAGTCATGCTTCAGATTGGAATTGTATTGTACTGTGTTAATATCTTAGTCATGCTTCAGATTGGAATTGTATTGTATTGTGTTAATATCTTAGTCATGCTTCAGACTGGAATTGTACTGTATTGTGTTAATATCTTAGTCATGCTTCAGATTGGAATTGTATTGTATTGTGTTAATATCTTAGTCATGCTTCAGATTGGAATTGTATTGTACTGTGTTAAAATCTTAGTCATGCTTCAGATTGGAATTGTATTGTATTGTGTTAATATCTTAGTCATGCTTCAGACTGGAATTGTATTGTATTGTGTTACTATCTTAGTCATGCTTCAGACTGGAATTGTATTGTATTGTGTTAATATCTTAGTCATGCTTCAGATTGGAATTGTATTGTATTTTGTTAATATCTTAGTCATGCTTCAGATTGGAATTGTATTGTATTGTGTTAATATCTTAGTCATGCTTCAGATTGGAATTGTATTGTATTTTGTTAATATCTTAGTCATGCTTCAGATTGGAATTGTATTGTATTGTGTTAATATCTTAGTCATGCTTCAGATTGGAATTGTATTGTATTTTGTTAATATCTTAGTCATGCTTCAGATTGGAATTGTATTGTATTGTGTTAATATCTTAGTCATGCTTCAGATTGGAATTGTATTGTATTTTGTTAATATCTTAGTCATGCTTCAGATTGGAATTGTATTGTATTGTGTTAATATCTTAGTCATGCTTCAGATTGGAATTGTATTGTATTTTGTTAATATCTTAGTCATGCTTCAGACTGGAATTGTATTGTATTGTGTTAATATCTTAATCATGCTTCAGATTGGAATTGTATTGTATTGCGTTAACCTCTTAGTCATGCTTCAGATAGGAATTGTATTGCGTTAATCTCTTAGTCATGCTTCAGATTGGAATTGTATTGTATTGCCTTAATCTCTCAGTCATTCTTCAGATTGGAATTGTACTGTATTGCGTTAATCTCTTAGTCATCCTTCAGACTGGAATTGTACTGTATTGAGTTAATCACTTAGTCATCCTTCAGATTGGAATTGTACTGTATTGCGTTAATCTCTGAGTGACGTTTCAGACTGGAATTGTATTATACTGCGTTAATCTCTGAGTCACGTTTCAGACTGGAATAGTATGATACTGGGCTAATCTCATAGTGACGTTTCATATTGGAATTATATTATATTGAATTACTCTCTTAATAACGTTTCAGATTGCATTAGTCTCTTAATCACGTTTCAGATCGGAATTGTATTATAGTGTATTATTCTTTTAGATACATTTCAAATTGAAACTGTGTTAAATGGATGATGCTTCGATTAATCTCTTAGTTTTACTGAATTTTCTTATCCGGTCTATCATTTTTATGTTTGTTTGGAATGGCAAAGTGGGCAACCACCTGACACAAGTGATACTATTATTTTAATTATTAATTTCTTTTGTATTTATACCATGATTTGATAACGTTTTTTTTTTCGTTGTATGATTGTGCACAAACACTGTTTTATCTTATACATGTCAAGTAGACTTCAAACGGTATTGCGAACGCTATCTGGTGCTTAACCTAAAAATTTATTAATGCGAGCGGTATCTCTAACGCACAAGGAGAATTCCTTTTATAAAAAGTTGTTAATTTCATACCTTTTGTTTCCCCGTTAAAACGGACAGTATGCATTCAACTCACCCTCAAATAGTCAAGGCCCTCTGAATGCTAACACTGGCGCAATGTTGGCAAATGGCGTTGCCTTGCAGGAGTGCGTAGGCTCCAAATTTCTGCTTCAGGTCAATAGCTATTTCAGTAATTTGTCTTGAACATTTTCTTTAATTTTATACGTTTTCTTTTATCTTGAAGGATATTGTATTTGTTCGTACAAACAAATATATGATCGCAAATTACGAACACAAGACAGTAACACGTGATTATTCAAGGGGGGATAACCACAGCATGGCATTGCCTGGGGCTAATGGAATGCATACTGTACGCATTAAAGTTATTGAAGCTCGTGTAAAACTATGCCTTGTTATCCACTGTCAGGAAGTATGCATAACACATTTTATATGCGACACCAGTTAACATTCGTGACGTTGAACATGTGCAGCAAATCTCTGAACCGTCCAGTTACGTGCATAGCGTGAATTCACCTGCGTGCAGCTTAGATTCACATCTGCTCTTAATTAGTGCTTTGGCCTGGTGATCAAAGAACTCATTTATACTGTCAGCCAATCAGAAACAAGCTTTGAATGCTAACATAATTTGTGATGGTTCCAAACAAAAGACCAATCTCAAATTCAGAGCCAAGATTAAAATAACAAGAAGAATCAATAGAGTAGACCTGGATCTGTCGACGAATGCAATGGAAAATTGGTTTTCATAGCTGAGTTCGCTTTATTTAGGGATAAGTAGTTTTATGATGATACTTTCCAGCAGCTTCTTTCCTGAACCCCTCCCCCACCTCAAAAAAGCAAAAAACAACTTAGCAAAATATGACCTCTAAAAAGTTAAATGCTTGGTTGTCTTCTTAACTTGGAACCATAAATTGGAAAGTACAGTTTATATTCTCATAATTTTCATTTTTAAAGAGTTTCGATAGATTAAAAAAGATGTGAGAACAGAGATGCACCAGTCTTCAACTGTTTTCAAATGGCTCAGTCGAGTGTAAGATTTGGGGTTCCAAAGCACTACTAGCAACTAAATTAATATGATGCTTCACGGGGATTCAGGCCAGGTTATTTGAATACAAGACGGTCTTAGTCACGATTCAGGCCAGTAATTTGAACACAAGACGGTTTTCATCAGGATTCAGGCCGGTCATTTGAACAAAAGACGGTCCCGGTTACGATTCAGATCATTCATTTTGAATACAAGACGGTCCTCCTCACGATTCAAGCCAGTCATTTGAACACAAGACGGTCGTCGTCACGATTCAAATCGGTATTTTGAATACAAGACGGTCCTCGTCACGATTCAGGCCATTCACTGGAACACAAGACGATCTTCGTCAGGTCTTTTGTTGATATTATGCAAGCTGTTATTCACAGCAGTAAATTGTAGCTTAACCGTTATGTTATTATAGAAGCTAGATAGCGAATAAAATTCACAAAGTGCATTCCATACACACAGGAACCAAAAAATGTACATGTATTTCTGGTGTTTTTAAAATGTGTTGTTCTATACATTTGGTTTACATACAATGAAATTTAAGTTTGAGAATTTACGTTATTCCGTATAATAAGAACATTGTTACATTTTTAAAAACTCCACAAGATCAGCTACAGACGTTTTATGACACTCAAATGTTGATGATGATGATTTGATTAGAAGGCAACTTTTCTGTGCACAAGGTTTAGTCACCAGATGTCTCAAAGTCAATTTTTTCTAGTCAGTATATAATAAACACGGCATGCCTAGCATATGCTTTATTGAATATGTCATGCAAGCATGAATTATTTTATTGATTGATCATAAGGGAATGGAGTTTTACAAAGTGCTTCAACATCCGTGAAGCGGTTTATAGCTTGAATGCGTATGCTCAAATTGTGAAAGAGCAATGCAATAAAATAACATTTTGCACATGATAAAAAGATAGTATGAACGTAATTTATAATCTAACACATCTGTTTCGTGGACAAAATGTGTTACAAAAATATCATTCTACAATCAATGTCTTATTCGTATTCCAGAA
>JAECUM010029074.1:0-44397 GCA_016617855.1 Megalonaias nervosa | reverse complement strand
TGACCTAGTTCCGGACCTTGATTCAGAAATGGTAAACAACTGTTTTTTAATTTCTTTCCTAGAGTGAAAATCATTGGTCGTAATCAAGGTCATACTTGGCTTGCGTGTCAGTTCTATGTAAACAAATTTTTTTTTCTATGTTTATTCAATCTTATAGATCCGTTCGGTAGAATCAAATTCGTCCATGGCGTACGTGACAGCCGGCCTGTGGTGTTACTACGCCGTTCGAACTAAGTGACCACGTGACCCTGTCATGTGATCTAAAATTGCGGGTTAAAACTGATGTTTCATAGTGATTTTAGTCAGTCGTAATTCATACCTTCGGGCTCAAAGGTATTATTTTGTTGTTGCCAGTTGAACTGAGTTTTTTATTTCTTGTTAAATAATTTATTTTCCCTGGAGACCTTATCCAGTGTTCATCAGAATTCTTGGACAAAGACATTTACTGAAATTATTCGGAATTCTAAAGCCGGAATATTATTCTTGATTCATAAAATTCAACAAGGAACTGTTGACACGACTACACAAAACAGATTATAGAGGAAGTCAACGTCTTCCATCTTGGAACTTCATCGGGATTCGAACTGTGATCCATTTAGAACTTTTTAGTGATAAGACTTATATTTTTAATTATTGGATTAATTTTTGGATTTGATTCATAAACCGTAAGTCCTTTTTCATATTTTTACCTTGTTCTCTAGGGGGAAAAAAATTATTTTCTTAAATTTACAAAGCTTGTTGGCTTCACTCTTTTCTTTGCTACTTTTGTACGAGCCTAGACACGTAACAAACAAAATTGGGGCCTCGTCGTTGAGATATTTGAATTTTGGCTAAAATATTTCAGAAAACTGTTTCTTGAAATTTAAATTCCCCTAGTTTTAAGAATTTTTTAAATCCCAAGTACTATTTCATATTTTGCTTGAAATCTTTAGTGAAATCAACAGGCTTTTTCACAATGTCATCAAAAGTGGAGCTCTTTCTTTCAAATCCTGTTCAGAAGCAGTTGGATTGTTTGAAAAAAGATGAATTGCTTGAACTTGCCAGAAAATACGATGTTTCTGAGGCAATAGCTTCTTTAACGAAGCAAGAAATAAAAAACATTTGGATCCAGTATTTGGTAGAAAAGAATGTTTTTGATAAAAGTGTTTTGGTTTTGGTCAGTAAGTCTGTATCAGACTCTGACATAAAAGTAAAGGAATTAAAATTAAAATACAAGATGGAATTAGAGTTAAGGCAGCTGGAACTTAAGAAAGATAAAAAGGAAAAACAAATACAAATGCAGCTGCAATTGAAGAAAGAAAAAGAACAAATGCATTTACAGAAAGAACAAACGCAGTTGCAATTGGAGAAAGAAAAAGACCAAACGCCTTTACAGAAAGAAGACAAACATTTGCAGTTGCAATTTGAGAGAGAGAGAGAGAGAGAGAGAGAGAGAGAGAGAGAGAGAGAGAGAGAGAGAGAGAGAGAGAGAGAGAGAGAGAAAGAAAGAAAGAAAAACAAATGCTATTGGAAAAAGAGGAGAAAGAGAAAGATAAACAAATGCAATTAGATAAGGAAGAAAAAGAGAAAGATAGACAAATGCAGTTACAGAAAGAACAAATGCAATTAGATAAGGAAGAGAGAGAGAGATAGATGCAAATGTAAAGATAGAAGGAAGAAAGGGAATATCAATTTAGAATAAAACTAATAGAGCTGGCAAGTGAAATGCACATTCCCAGTCCACATACAAATTCAGGTTTTCATGTTACAAAGAATATCTGGTTAGTGCCCCCTTTTAGAGAAAAAGAAGTAGATAATTATTTTCCTCGTTTTGAAAAAGTTGCTGAAAATTTGAAATGGCCATGGGAGTACTAGACTCAATTACCACAATGTGTACTTATTGGTAAGGCTAGTGATATTTACCATTCACTGTCAGTTCAGCAAAGTTCTGACTATGATTTGGTTAAGGAATGCATCTTAAAGTGTTATGAGTTAGTCCTGAGGCTTATCGGCAAAGATTCAGGAACTATAGAAAAGAAACTGGGCAAACTTAAGTCGAATTTGCAAGAGAAAAAGAACAGTTATTTGATCGATGGTGCTTAGCCAAGAAAGTTGAACAAGATTATTAAAGTCTCAAACAACTTCTAGAAGAGTTCAAGAACTGTGTCCATAGTGACATTAAGAATTATTTTGACGAGCATAAGATCGAAACCTTGGAAAATACAGCTCTTGCTCCTGATGAGTATTTCTTAACTCATACCCTTCCTGTTGTAGGCAAGTCTTTCACTCAGCAGTCTACTGGTAAAAAGGTATTTCAGCCTAATACGAGCCCTTCTAAAACTCAATCTGGCACAACTTTTAAAAATCAAACTTCTGATAAGCTTGATTCAAAATCCTTATCTCTTCCTACGTGTACTTATTGCAAGAAGAAAGGACACGTCATTTCTAAGTACTTCAAATTGAAATATAAGCATCAGAATCAAGATAGACCTATCACAAATGCTCTTATTTCTAAGAGGTCAAGGTCACGGTCATGTATTGAAAGCAATACATTTGTTGGGTCTAATCAACCCCGGTCTGATTTTATTATGGAGAATTATGAACCATTCATGTCGAAGGGTTCTATATCACTCTTGGGTGATTTGGCCAATCTTATCCCTATTCAAATTTTAAGGGACACAGGAGCTTCTCAGAGTCTTTTAGTGTCAGGTACTTTGCCTTTTTCTGAGAAGTTCTCTTCTAATGAGAGTGTTCTTATTCAAGAAGTAGAGTGCGGCTTTGTTAATGTTCCTCTCCATTCTGTAAATTTGTCAACAGACTTAGTTTCAGGACCTGTGACAGTCGGAATAGTGTCTTCCCGTTGAGGGCATTCATTTATTACTAGGCAACGACCTAGCTGGAGACAAAGTTGTGGTTAATCCACTTGTAACTGACAAGCCTTCTTTGGATCAGAAAGTTGATCCTATTGAAAAAGAATTCCCTGATTTATACCCAGCTTGTGCAGTTACCAGAGCTATGGCAAAGAAAGCTCTTAAGAATGATTTCGTTGAGGAAAGTATTCTTTTAGCTGACACATATCTTGGTCAGGCATTTGAGGAAGTCTCTTTCACTCCTTCTTTGGATCAATCAAAAGGTATTGATCACAGTAATCCTCTTTTAACTACTCATTCTCTTTTATCTAATCAGGGTGACAAACGACAATTATTTGTCGTCGAACAGGTAAAAGATCCTGAGATCTCCTCTTTGTTCAGAGGGCCATTAGTGAAACTGAAGCCACTGAAGTACTTGTACGTTATTTCATTAAAAATGAAATTCTAATGAGAAAATGGAGACCTCCGGAGGTAACTGCTGGTGACGAGTGGTCAGTGAAGTAGTAAAACAATATGAGGTTTCTCTATCAAAAGAGGTTTCTAGCTCAGAAGAGGTTCCTTGACCTCAAGATTTATCTCATATTAAACAATAAAATATAATATAATATGGATTATTAGAAAGCGCCAATAAAAAGTGTTGGATTTAATTTAACAGATTTTTTTAAAGATTTAATTCTATGAAATCAGCTTCAAGATATACTGGAATACAACCTAAAATAATAAGCAATTGTATTAAAAAGTTGGATATCATTTATCGAGGAAGTACGGATCAGTATGTTTGTTTGTTGACGAGAATGATGAGCGAATAGCGGGTTGGACAACTGATCCAATGTCATTCATCGACAACATGGTTGATGCTTTATTTGATAATGATATTTCTAACGTTTAGAAACAACTTATTTTCATCTACTACTGAATATTTTTTAATTAAATATATAAATTACTATAAGTATAATGGAAGTAAATAGATTTAATGAAGTAATTGACATGCTGTCAGGTTTTATTAAAGTTGATGAAATTGCTAATAATGACATCGACGATTTTATGGAGTATCTTGATAATATTTTCTACGTTGTTACAATGGAGCCAATTTGCTATGAAAAACCATATTACATTAACAATTTACTTCGTATATTTTATTTGCCGAGTGAAATTCTTAAAAGATGTTTAGCTTTATTTTACTACAGATAAACTGGAATTAATCGACCCGCGGATTTGCAACTTATGAGAGATGTTGTAGATATTATTAATAGCAATCCAGAATTTCAAGTTACCTTAGGTGAAATAGAATCTATGATTTTATCGAAGAGTTTAGATATCGAATACTAATATATTTCTTCTCCAATTATTAATGTTTCAACAGTCGACATTAGAAATAATTTATCATCATATTTATACAAATAAAATTTAATTTTTCCGCTTACTTTTCGATGACATTCAAATAGCTCTTTCATTGCTATCCTGGTGAGAATATACTTACCACCTTTTGCAAAAACCTTCGACTGATTTAAGTCGATATTTATTTTTGTATATTTTTCTGACTAACTGGATTATAAAGATTATCGTATTTTAGTATAAGTTCATCTCTCAACTTTTCAAGATAATCAAAATATTTGCTGTAATCTGATTTGATCAGCGAGAGTTTTATTTTATCAAATTTACTAAAACAAATACCTGAAATTTCATCATTAAATTCAAATGATAATTGCTGACCGTTAATCATCAATTTTTTAATTGTGCTACTAACTCCGTCGGCTAATGTTAAATTTCCGAACATTATTTTTTAATGTTAGACAAAATTAATTAAATATAACATCGAGTATATCATTATAATTATCGGCATAGTGTCCAATAGCTAACGTATTAATTCCGTCCTTCCAATATCTGTTATCGTCAAAATTACTTAGTCCACGTTTTATAATTGTATCTTTTTCAAGTTTGTGATGATTTGTTCTAGTAACATTTGTTTTAATAAAGCTGACATTATTGTTTAGCGCTGCTTTAAAATCATCAAATTTCATACATTTTTTCACATTCCCACAAGGAATACCTTTTGGTTTTTTTCTCAGTTTATTGTCATCTAAAAGTACGGGGTACATTTTACTTCTTAGTCCGACAAATTCCCTAACTAGCACAAACATAAATTCATCTTTCATCTTGCCAATAACTTTTTTATTTGCATCACCATGAAATCCGCTACTTTTTGGATAATCCGATAAATCAAATAGGTCACGGTATTTATAAATATCTTGATAGACATCCTCGCATTTTATATTATAAACTAGTGAATCTGTATCAATAAATAGAAACTCCCAATATGGCCACTGTTTTTTGGTAAATTTATAGAGAAAATCATACATCAGCCACTTTGATATATCAAGTACAGCTGCACCAATATAAATCGGTTTATTTAACTTTAAATTTGTCTTTCGTCGCTGTATTGCAACAAGATTTTCATTAAATATTTTCATACTGACAAAACCGTCATCGTTAACTAATTTATTTCTGCGAGTTATATCGTTTACAGTCTCAATATTTACTCTTTTTCTACAATTTTCCATCGTCTTACCGAATACAGAATTGTTTATTAACTTGAAAAAGCTTTTCTCAAATTTAGTTTTAGCAATAGCACGACGTTTCGTATTTAAATCAATATAATCTGCCATCCACCTCGACTGATTAAATTTTAACACGCGATGAACTTTCTTAGAATTAGTCCAGCATCTACTGCTTGTTTTAAATTTTTGTAATGCATCACGTAATTTCTTTTATTTAGCAAATTTGGAACTAGTTTATTAACAATCGAATTTTTTGCTGTTGTCATTGCCTGTTGTTCAGGTGATAATAAACTGTCATCGATCATCATAGACTCTGCACAAAACGGATAGTCGTTATGTAGATCATGTAACGAACTAGGATAATCAAGATCAACTTCAACAAAATGACCGATATCTTTTGGAAGATTTTTCTCAGTTTCTTTAAGAAATTGATCTGGAGTTATCCAATGAAATCCACTGCACGGCATCGGCTCTGACATTGCATACCCATACAAATTCACGGTGTCTAGATAAATAATATAATTGGATGATAAACTTTTATCAAAATTTTTCAGATATTTATTATTAGCTACTGCATATTTTTTTTTATATAACGCTAATTCGCCTCTGATACCTTTTCAATAAAATTAAACATATCAACATCTGTCAAGAGATCCAATTCTATCTTACTTGTTTTTAGTAGGGCATCCCTCGACAATCCCGGAGCAGAATAATACCAGCACTGGTCTAATCCATAATTTTATGACTAACTTTATGAAAACTCTTGAAAACATCTGCTAGTAGTAATACATCTGTTTTCAAATATATATCATGATAATCACCAAATGTTTTACAACTAAATTTATTCCAAATATCTTGTGCATATTTATACCCGTTATCTGTAATATTTTCATTTTTTAGCTGCGAGTAAAATTTATCTTTATCAGGAAGAGAAGTTTCATCAAATCTGCTCCAGTCATCGAGATGCTCATACGGAAAGATACCTTTTTTGTCAGATCGACGTAGTTTTCACCAAAGCAACTTTTTAAATTATTGAAACTGCTACAACCTTTTACAACCTCATCTAATGGTGCTGCCATAAATTGCAGACTGTCAATGAAACGTAATTTGCTGAGCGTAACTGACATGTACTTTTCAAAATTGTTTGGGATACATTTTATTGTATTATTTAATTTTAGTTTACATTTAATTTCTTCATCGCCAAAAGCCTCTACAATGATATGGCTGTCATAGCCACGAAAGTTATGTAAAACTACAGGAATAAAATCTGGCGCATGAAATTTTAAATTGCAATCGTTATGAGCTGCTCCGCGATACTGGCCTGTTAGATGACAGTGATTACGCACTTTGTCTTTACTTAAAGGTTTCTCGCAGATATGACAATTGACTGCCTCGGAAAAATCAAGTTGTTGTTTGGATGTTATTTTCATTGTGCTGTTTTGGATAATCTGTTGAAAATTTTATTAGCATCGTCTATTACATTTTTTAGTAACCACACGGCCGGACTTTCAGATTCGCCATTTTTACATCTGTATAACTTTACTGGACTTGAAAAGTTGTCATTAGCACAACAAACTACTTTATAAGCTGCTCCGCAAGGAACATGTTGTTGTATTTTTCTTGTACTCGATTTACTCGGGCTATTTTCTGCACCAGCCACAGGAATAAGTAAACACTCAAAATCAGCATAAATGACAAAAACGGGATACTTAGCTTTTGATTGTAATTTTTAAATTTTAACACTTTTTCTTATTCTCCTGGCATGGTTATACTTTGAACGTTAACATAGTATTTGAGATGTTCTTGCAGTTTTTCATCTATAGAAAAACCTTGTAAACATCTGTAACAGAAATATTTCTTATTTTTATTTTTATTATACTGTCTGCCAACTAGACCGTTAAAGTTTTTTATCCAACAATAATGTCCTTTATAAAATAATAAATTTATTGTCTTTTGTGTAGCAGTCGCTGAAATATATCTTAGGCAAACATTTTCTTTTTCATCTAGTCCAAAAACATTTATTGAAATATCGTTTTATTTTTCAAACTTTGGTATCTGATTCTGCCACTGGAAAAGTTATTCCGTCAAAATTTAGCTCATATTTGTATGGAAAATATTTTTCAACGCGATCGGAGTTACAACTTTAAGGATGTCTAGCAGATAAAATTGCCCAACGATAACATTCGTTGTCGCTGTTTTTAACATTTATACAGCAGTTTTTGTTTTTAATATTTTGAGGAAGATCAACATAAGAACTACCTCGGAGTACGTTATATTTCATTGTGTGAAATAAAACTTCTTTAATCATTTCAAATTTCCAACCCGATCCTGATGCAATAAATTCCTCCAATTTTTATTTATTTCTTGGTGTATTTCATCGGCGACTGAGACAATATTTGTTCCAGTTAATATTTTTCGTGATTTAGCTGTTAAATATGGTTCGCAAATTTCGTTGTCGAAATCTACATTTTCAAAGATTATATCAAGCATATCTATTTCATTTTCTTTAAGTGCATGTAACTTTGATAAAATAACATGAGACTGTACTATTAGTTTGCTACTTTTATGAACTGCAGGTTTTGAGCTACAACCGGTTGTAAAAGATGAAATAAATTTGTGGGGTTAAAATTTGCTAAAACATTTTGATTATCAAATTTATAACTGTTATCGTAACCAGAAAATGCCGTAGCAATTTTTTCTGCTTTGATAAGGCTCTTTTTGGCAATATCTCTCAATTTTAACATTATATTATACACAGTATTTTTATATTTAATTGATTTTTTATATATTTTTCAATTAGAGATATAAAAATGCTATATAATATAATGTCAGAAATTCTGAGATACATTAGACTGACAGCAGAGGAACAGGATAAATATCATGTTCACCTAATTTATAAGTATTATGCTGGAATGCACTAGGGTCGTTATTCACATAAAATATCAAAGGTCTTTCGGTAAAGCATATGGATATAAGATCAGTGTTTGAGGTGATAATGCGGAACGTGTTGAAATGTTTAAAAAAGATTTTATTTATACTTTGTTCTGCGGAGACATTGCAGAAGGACAACGAGTTTACAGAGTAAACGTCACGATTACTGAATATTGAAAATTTAGGATTGCAAGATGAATTTCAACGTCATCCAGTATTTGAATTATATGAAGCATCTGACAAAGGAATTATTCGAAATAAACAAACGAAAAAAGTGTTACGAAATTTAAGAAAAGGTGGTTATCTTGGTGTGGTGGTTCGTGGAACTAAAACAGATTTTGTTAGTTATTATAGCCACCGTTTTATTTATGAAACATTCAACGGCGCTATTCCAAATAATATAGTTATCGACCATATTAACAAAATTAAATCCGATAATTGTCTAGAAAACCTAGATTTAGTTACACCAAAAGAAAATAGTAGCAGAGGAGATAGTGGTAATGCTAATAATTTTAAAGATCCAAAATCAGTTATTCAGTAAATCTAGAAACTGGGAAAAATGAAATTTAAGTCAATGACAGCTGCCGCAAAGCACCTTAAAATTAACAACAGATCAGTGAGAGATGTCGCCAGCGGCGTGCACAAATCAGCAACGTCAACGTTAACATTTGACAGATTTAGTTTTTAACATGATGATTAATTATGTTTCTTAACTCTGTCTTAGTAAGACAGCTATGAGCAAACATTAAAATACCATCTTTATCAAGTTTTAGTGTTATAAAAGCGCTATCATTAAGTTTTTTTTTCTGCTGCCGTTAGAAGTATTTTATCGGATTCACCTTGCATTACAATAACGTCAACAGAATAAACACTACAATAAACAATACAGTATAGCCCAACAAACATTTTCGAACTGGCTCGGCTAATTCTCTGTAATTTAATATATTAACTTTTTGATTATATTTTACGTCAGGAGAATTCATTTCGCTAGCCATTATTATTATAAATTAGATAAAAAATATATTATAATATGGATTTAATGACGAGACTTGCTGATATATATGCAAGTGATAAAATCACTAACGACAATTTTACAGCAGGAAATTTTATTTCTGGCGAAGTGGATAAATCTGCTAGATATAGTGAAGATGATATTTTATTTAACAATGACGATGATGATGAAGTTGACGTTGTTGACAAAAAAAAATTTACAGCAGACCGACAACTGGAAGATATAATGTTAAATATCATATCGTTAAAAAAATAATAAATTTTAATTTTACTATTACCCAGCAACAAATATTTTGGCAACTTATAAAACCTTTTCTTAACGTAAAAATAATTGGTCAGCAAAGAAGCATAAAATACGATTTTATTTTTGCTAAAATATTCAATTTAATGCCAGTTAATAATGCAAGAAAATTACATTTAATGTCCTTGTGTAGATCGGTCAGATGTAAATCTGTACTGATGAAGTAAGAACAAATTTATAACAATATTATTTAATAGACCGAGTTGATACCCAGCTGTTAAATTTATCGCTATACCCACGCCATTTAACTACACTTTTATTGCCATTTTTCCTAATAACTTTTTCAATAACAAATATATCTTGTTCGGTTTTTTGAAGTTCTTGTTCGCAAAAACTACCAGTTATAGGCTCACCTAACAAATCTTTTAGTGCATAAGTCACTGGTATTGTTAAAAGTACTTTATCAACAACAAATACTTCTTCGCTCCAGTTTGGAGTACATCCCTTTTCAAATGTTGTTTTCGTCAGAGAAATTCTAATTTTATCACCAACTTTAAATTTATGTCTGAGGTACATATTTTCGTTTGCTAATATCGGATATTTCATTGCGTCCTCTGGTGACATTTTTATTGATCTGTGTTTCGTGTTATTATATTCATCAACAATTTTCTGTAGATTGTCAACATATTTGTGGATTTTTTCGTTTAGTGTGCGATTATATCGCTCAACGACAACGCTCTTACCTTCATTTCCTGTAACATATTTTTGATGTTATTTTGTTCCAAAAACTGCTCACATTTTTTATTAAAAACCTCTGCTCCATGATCAGTCCAGATTCTGTTTGGTTTTCGTTCTGTACTTGTTATTATTTGTTTTAACGCATCAGTTTTCGACGTTCCTGTCTTATCTGAAACAGGTACACTAAACGTGTATTTAGTAAAAACATCTACAACATTAAAAATATAGTTTTTGTTATCGTTAAACTGAGCAAGATTTGACACATCAACTAAATATATTGCCCAGATATCGTCAACGGCATTTGCGACAACTTTATGTCGCGGAAACCTTTTTTTTAGGTTTGTGTAGCTCTGATGCAAGATCATCATACAATTCTTTTTTTACGAAGACCAAGTTTATATTTTGCTCCAATATAACCCTGAACCAGCCTTCGGTCAACACGATCTCGCATATTTACAGGTTTCATATCACGAACTTCGTCTAGCATTACTTTATCACAGCCGTGCTTATCTTGTACGTTATCACGATAATAGATATCATGACACATTGCTATTGCATCAACTTGATTGTAAGGCTCTTCTCAAGGCAGCGGATTATCGTTTTGATCTAGTTGTTTATCTAGCGGATTATAAGGTCCGGTGTATTTATGGCCTGGTAATGTCCAGCCTCCTTTTGGTTTTGGTAATTTGCCAATTAATTTGTGTATGTCTATACCTGTTCCAATTATTTCTCTGTTGTTGCATTTTTGACAGTACGTAACAATTTTATTTTGCTGAAGACAGAGATCTCTGTCACAGTCGCACTCGCATATCATTATTTATTAATCGTCTACTAAAATAACCTCCCTGACAGCGTCAGGGCATCCAGCTCCGAATAATTTCTTGAAAAACATACTTTTTCTTTTTCCGCAGATTCTGCAAACACTTTTCCGCATTATTCTATTATTTTTTGTTTTTTCTGTTGTTTCATCTTAATTTTCTGTTTTAGTTTTGCACTTGAGACAATATGTTGACATTTTTATATTTGTAAGTTTATACAAAATTAATTGCAATCTCATCATTGGCGTTAGAAGGTTGCTTGTCAAACTGCAAAATAAATTTTAAAAAATTGAATTTAGGATCGGACATTTCTTTTATGAACATTATACAATAGTATCCACAAGCCGAAGTTCCAACAGGCTGAATTTGATTAGACGAATAATTTATTATTGTATATTTTTTTGTTGATATATATTTTTTTTATTGCGTCACTTAATGGAAGTCCAAATGAATCAAAATAATTGTTATTACAAACAGCTACCCAGTGCGTGCCTGATCCGTCGTTAAAATTTTGTATATTTATCACACACGAGCCACCAGCTGGTGCATTGCTGAGTTCATCTTTGGAATAAATTCCGCTGAAATTTTTTCCATTTTTTAGCTTATCAAGATATCAAAGTTACTTAACGCGGCCGAGTTCCTGGTAGTGTTAGTCCTCGGCCATTTCCTAGCAGATTTGGCAATAGACTTCCCGCTACTCCCGCCAGCAACGGTCCTATAAATCCGCCCTTGCTTACTCGCCGCGACCGTGTCTTTTTTTGTCGCTGTTTTTCTTCTTGCCGTTTTTCGTCGTGGCATTATATTTATCTTTAGACAAAAATTTTCTGTACACCATCGCCGGAGACAGCCTTTTTCGTTGCGCCAGATATTGCGGCAGAAGAAGCTGCTAATCCTAATGTACCTAGTAGTGGCAAAATTTTAGGTATTAGCGTTCTGGCCATTACAGCTAGTGCCGGGCCAAAGAAACCACCTTGTTTGGCATCGCAGTTATTTGTGTGGCACTTAAATTTAAACCAAAAGGTTTGCCGGGGTTATATTTATTTATTTGTTTTTTGGGTAGCATTAATTTTGTTAAATATCTTTGTCTCCATATTTTATTTTTAATGAAACCTGCCTCTGCTTAGCAACAGCAGCTGCTTATTTTTTAACTTGACCATCAGTCAAATATATTTTTTACAGTGTATTTTGTCATTATATACAGATTACAAATTAAACTTGTACCGACATTTTACCTCCGACAGAGACAATTGTAACAAATCTGTCGCTTATCACTAGCGCGTACACGTACAACTGTCTGCTGGAACTACTCTGAGTGTCCAGGTAATTTCATTATCAGCTGTCGAATCGACAGCTCGCTCGCTATGTTTACTAACATCGAAATAAAATATCGGATAAAGTGTACGAAATTCCTCCACTGATATCTGAGATCCGTCTCCAATGTTCTGATATTTCTGCACTGCGTTCATAAGATACATGTACGGTCAAGTAAGATTTTTATTAGCGTCATCTGCAAAATTGCATTCTATCGCTCGTTCTAGATATTGCTTTGAATTTATTCTAGCATATATTCTTCTAACATCGGCGTTATCAAATATTGCATTATTTTGTTGCTGGTTACCGCGTCGCGCTTGCTGCTGAAATACAACAAACAATTGCCGTGGTAGTTGTTCACTTGACGTTGTTGTGACGCGCTATGTGTAGTCGGTGGTATTTGGAACAGATGTTTGATATATATTATGTTGCTGAATATAAATTCTGTTTGTGTGTTTTTGAAGCATATTTAATTCTGCTGTTTTTGTGATTGCCGGCAAGATTGTTTACGATAAATTCTATATCACCTCCGCCAGATCGAAATAAACAATCATTTTGTTCTGCCCGATCTAAAATTAGTGTCTGTTTAACTCCACGAAATACTTTATTGTAATCGCGACAAAATCCAAAACTTGTACTTAACGGCAGCATCATTTTAATTTGACGCGATTATGCTGCAACTGTTTTTCTCTTAGCAAAACCCTCATTGTAACACTTATTTCTTACGCTAATCGCGTTATTCATTAAATCTAACACTGCACCGCCGTCTGCAGCTGCACCTGGTGGGGCTATACCCAGATTATTACAGGCAGCAGTAAGTGAGACTCTTGTAGCGTCTGCGTTAGCGGCTGCATCTGGTGGGGCTATACCAAAATTGACAGCATTAGCGATAAGAAAATTTCTTACAATTACAACATCTGCAGCGGGATCAGCCCCATGCGCTAATGCTCCTTTTGAAATAAATTCTCCAGATACGGTTCCAGCCCCACTATCTTTAAACCACATCATGTTCGTTGATCTGGAGTAATTATCAGAAAACGAAATAATACTTACTACAGTGCTCGCAACTTGTAGGTGACTTGAAATATCTTCTACTGTTTGATTAGTTAGCTGATATCTGGCACTTTTAAATAAGCTCCAGCCGTTGTTTATAAGAGATATTTCTGCTCCAGCTGCAGCTGTGGCAGGTGGATTAGCCACTGTCATAATCTGGCCACGTACTTCTAACATTGCTTTGTGAGGCAAAAGAAATACGTCTTCGTCCCGCGTATTAAATGTTCTTACGCCCGCCTTACTTGGTTCATTAGAATTTTCGTCGAGATACTCAGCATACTCAAATTCTGTTACGGTGTCGTCTGTGTCATAAGTCTCTCCTAAATCAAGATAATTTTTAACAGACATTTGTTTTTTATTTATTAGGTTACATAAAATTTGGTGCTGTCTTTAGATATTAATTTTTGTATAATCTGTTCACCTTTTGGTGATAAAAGTTTTTTTATTGTTGTTATCATTGCACGTTCTGTTTCTTTTGTTCGGGCGATTTCTGATATAACTTGTTTTATATCTGGCATACCTTTTATTTTATCTGCTATTTTTTGTCCCACCGCAGTTCCTGCGGCAGATGCAGCTCCAGTTGCAAAAGCTTTTGATGCGTCAAGTGCAATTGGCGCAACTTTATTCGCTATTCCTGGAACATTTTCAATAACTTTAGCAAATATATTTCCTAAAAATCCTCCAACTAATTTTCTTCTGTAAACATTTTTCTTTGTCTCATTTATATTGTGAGGTTGTACAATTTTATTGTGCTCATAGGTGCAAATAATAAGTTACAACCTCGTTATTCAGATCCAGCTGTCGTCCAGACTGATCTGTCAATTGCATACTTATTTCTGTTATCTGATTTTCAATATTTAACGGATAATAAATAATGTGTCGCGGACTAATTTGCATGAGCGAACCTGGTGGAACGTCTGGCGAGAAACTATATATTGTTTGTCCTTTACTGCCTCGTGCTGAGTGAGATCCAGTAGCAATAGAGCAATTAATTAATATTGTATTTACGTCAGTTATATTTACTTGCAGATCACCGTCACACGTTATAGTTTGTTCTGTGGTTAATCCATATTGTCGATGATAAAATCCTATCAGTGACGCGATACTTTTTGCTGATGAAAAATCGATTAACATATTATTTTTTAATATTATTCTGGCGCGTAACGTGTTATAATTCGATGTCAGCTCAAAATTGTCAGCGACACCATTTACTTTTGTTATTAGCTCTTTTATTGTTTTATTTAGATCAGTGACATTATAAGCTCCTTGTGGAATTTTAAATGTTGTCCATGATGTTTGCAGATAAAATGTAAATTGATCATTTACTCCAGTTTTTACACTGGCCATAGAATGCCATGCTGTGCAGGAAATTAGTCCAATCTCATATTGTTTTTCAGGATCTAGTTGTATTGGCGGAATATAATTTACTGAAACATTTGCGCTATCTTTAGCAGCCGTACTAGAGTCGAGTAATAATGTTGTTGACATTGCTATTTATTATATTTTTTTATAAAATTAAGTCGCCGCGATTAAGTCGCGGTGTAAAATTTCGTATTCGTCAGATGTTAATAAATTTTCCGATCTCAAATGATCAAGTATGTCAATAATTTCATTGTCAATTTCAGCACCAACATTTCCAGCTTCTTTTGATAATATCAATAGCATTAATCTGCCTATCATCTTAGTAACAGATGTAAATATTTTTACTATAGTTCCAGTTTTTTTCTTTAAAAGAAGATTATCATAATTATCAAACCAATCTTTAAAATCTCGTCCTTCAGTATCTTCAAGCTGGAATCTCTTTGCCGTACGTATAAAAATAGTAGCAATATCGCCATTTCTAGCTTGTTCATAAAGTACTATATTATATTCTAATCCGACTTTACCAATTTGATAGTAAGCTTCTTTGCCATTTCTAACAATATCATCTAATTTTTCAATGAGATTATCGTATTTATCTTTTTTTCCAAGTTTTAATATTATCAATATCGGAAATATCATTTTCTTTTATAAAAGTATTATATTCTAATTTTGTTATTTTTTCTGTTGCCGTTTGTTTTATTTTGCAGCTTCGTCTTGCGCTCTTTCAGTTCTTCAGGTAATGTTCTTTCTAAATCTATTTTTTTTTTGCTACGGTGCTCAAAGAATTAAGTCTGTGCTCGTACCTATTTTTTTAATTTGAGTAATAGCTTGAATATAAAGATCGGCGACAATTCCATGTCGGTATAATCTAATACTTTCTCTGTAATTTTCGTTTTCTAGTACTACATCGTCGATATATTTCTTTCTTTCTTCTTTTATTTCCGTTAACTCTAATTTTTTCCTCGACGTTATATCCTTCGCTTAAAATATGGTAGACTCTTAATTTACTTAAACTGTATTTTTTGTCAAACGAATCATACTCGTAATCTTTTATTTGATCATTTATATTTTTTAGATCATCTTCGAAGTTTTCTTTTTCTTGAATATCTAATCCATGCTCTTTTCTCCATGCTTCTCTTCTAGCTTTTTCTTCTTCATACATCTCCTCCAACTCTTCCTCAGCTTTACTTTTCGATTCTTTAATTTTTTCCGTTATATCGCCCAACTTTCTTTAAATCGGCCCAACTAGTGTTGCTTCTGATAATCTTCGTTCAAATTCAAGTGGATTATTGATCAGCCGATTTAGTTCAGCTTGTCTAGCATCAGGATCAACAATATGTGCTACAAGTGTCTCAGCTAATCTTTTTTTTTTTTTCTTTCTTAGATCTGGCAACAATTTTTTCAGCAGCAGCTTCTTGTTGTTCTTTAACAAGTCCGACCAAACCTTTTTCCTGCAATTTTTTAAGTTCTTCTTCTGATAGTGGTTTAGTTTCAGGTTGTTTTCCAAGCAAAGCCTCAGTAACTGGTTTAAGAATTGTAGCTGTTGTTTCTGCGGCAACTATGTGACCACGTTGTGCTTCTTGAACTTTTTTCTTAAATTCTGCCTGAGATTGAGCAAGTTTTGTTTTAAATCTTCTATATGTTTTCTATACTTTGCTCGTTTATCCATTTTATATCAAATTACGGCAGATAATTTTCAATACAACAAACATCTTCGCTGGATCACGTGTAAGTTTATCAAATAAAAAGAAATTATATTTATATTTTGTTGCCTTATGACACAGTTCAATAAATTTATCTTTTGTTACGTCGCCGTATTGCTCGTTTGCAATATTTCTAACGTCAACGTTGTCCAGTCCTGGAAATAATATAAAACAACCAGTATTCCTCCGAATAAATCTGTCAACATTATAAAAACCTTGAGCGAGATAAAAAGAGTTACGTTTTTTATTACCCGACAGTGAAAAATATGATCTTATTTTATTCATCTCAACATTGTTTAGCGGAATATCATCAAAAACAACTATTTTATGTTCATCTGAATCAAGTTGATTAACTGGGATAAGTTCTTCTGGTTGTCTGATAATAAAAAAAAAATCTTCACCAGCCTCAAGATCATCACGATGTTTGTTATTATATTCGCTAAGTAGCTCGTACTTATCTTGTTGTGGGTTAATTGTATAAATATAAATTCTGTCATAGTTAAAATTATCGCCCAACAGTAAATTCATAAGCAAATTTGTTTTCCCCGACCCAGTTCTTCCAACAATAAGATAATGACAAACTGGAAGTTCGTTGTTGTGTGCATGTTTCACCAGTCTGTCTGTATCAAAATTTAATATTGACATATTAAAAATATAGTTTACATAAATTTGTCAGACAATAAATAAATAATGAGCTATTATACAAAATTTGGAACAACATTAGGAGATTCGTCGGCTGTAAATACAATAACAAACGGCAATGTTGATTTATCGGGCTACCTGAAAAAAACTGGCGAAACGATGACAGGAAACCTGTCTATGTCAAATCAACGAGTACTTGGTTTAGAAACAAATTATCCGCCAATAAATGTTGTTAACACACAGGCTGTTAGTTATGCACAACTTAAATCAGTCGACAATAATAAACTATCATTAACAGGAGGAACTTTAAGCGGTAACTTAGATAAGTCAGGAAAAAAATAATAAATTTGGAAACAGCTTATCCGCCGGCAAACTTAAATCAAACCCAAGCGGTAAGTTATTTGCAGTTGAAGTATGTGGATCGCAACAAGTTTGACAAAACAGGTGGAACGGTTACAGGTAATATTAACATGTCGAGTAAAAAAATTATTGGGTTAGAAACTGTGTATCCACCAGCAAATGTAGATAATACGCAAGCGGTAAGTTATGCGGAACTAAAATCAGTTGACGACAATAAACTTAACAAAGCTGGCGACACAGCAACAGGTAACCTGTCTATGTCATGATGATGAGTAATAACTTAAAAATAACTGGATTATCGACAACCTCGCCACCAGCTAATGATACTGATGTTATTATTTCTGCTCAGTTAAAAGAAGAACTGGCCCCATATTTTAAACGATCTGGTGGACCAATGTCAGGCAACATAAACATGAGAAACAACAAAACAACGACGACATATGTTCCAGTTAATCCTAATGATCTAACAAATAAAGCGTATGTTGACAGTCTGTCTAGTGGTATAAAACGAACCAAAAACAATGTTGGGTATATTCCAACACTGTTTAAAGCAACTGACAATCGAACTGGGTTTGAGGTAAGCGCATCATCGTATTATCCTGAAAACTATCCTCATTACGCTTTCTCTGATAGACATGAGTGGACGACAAACGGAGAAGTTGAAAATTTTTGGATCAAAATTAAATGTCCCACTGCAGTTGCTATTTGGCAATTTCATTTTCGCGGTCGATTAAATTCTAGTGTTGGTCGAATTTATAATTGGCAGCTTGAAGGATCAAACGATGATATCAACTGGACAATATTGTTTAATACAGAAAATACGTATATCTCAGCAACACAATGTTTTACAATCCCGACAGAAAAAAAAAACTGTTAACAGGTACTTGTATTTTCTATTTTATTTTATGTTGTCGCTGCTGAACGTCCGTTTCCAGGACTGACAGCATTTCAAATATACACACTCGATGATCAAATTTAATCTGATGCTATAAAATAATGTCAGAACCACCAATTATAACAGTTGCGAGAGAATTTTATGATGATATTTTTAATCCCAAAAAAGATGTTAAGGACGAATCACTTGGGCACGTATGATAAATACTATAAAAAATTTACAATTCCAATGATAAACTCTCCATTGTCAGAAGAACAAAAAAAAATTTGTTCGTATTATGCATATGCGAGGACCACAACTGAAAAAAGCAATAGAAAACTTTGATATTATGAGCAAATACTGTCATCCTGAGGATTGTCTAGAAGAACAAAAACAAGTTGAAATCCTGTTGAAAAAAATATTGCTTGAGTTTGATTTTAATAATATATTTTTGATAATGCAATCAGGCTTATTAAAAGCACTAGTAGCGCAGGTGGTAAAACAAATGAACGATAACCATGATCGTCTCGACAAACTATCGGAATCTAGGATAATAGGAATAAGAAGAAACAAAAAGTTATATGATATTTTTCAAAACGAGAAATTTTTAAGTCTCTCGGCATGTACTACCACGACAAAGAAACTCTAATTAAAATCGTTACCATGACAGCGGATACGGAGTTAATTATAAAAGCATACCCAAACGCAATTTTGCCAATGATGCATAAAAAAGACCCAGAATTTGATCCGATTGTTGTTGACAGGTCTCTAAAAATAATCAAACATTTTGACGATGAAATTTGTGAACTTAGTGATAATGAGCGAGAAAAGTTTTTTGAAGAAGTCGATCAAACTTGGTTTGAATGGAAGATTAATTCTTATCAAGACATAGGTGAAGCAGACGATATTCTATTTCCATCAATCTAGACAATTGTCATTACGAAATTATTACAATGAAGTCGAGAAAATGTTCACAAAACAATACCAAAAATTATGACTTAAAGTAAATGCTTTTACTCGTCTTAACATTCTTGGACGAAAATCACTCCAAAAATTAATGCTAATAAATTTCGTGGTCGCATATACAATTATCAGACAACATCTTGTTCTCAAAAATTTCACGTTAGATCAAATAAGCTTGATACTCGGATGTATTGATGAAACAGAAAGAGAATACAATAATTTGGTGAATGAAACAGATTTGTATGAACTTGAAGTATTATACACGTTTGATTCATACACCTGGTTAAAGAAAAATGAGATACTAACAGATAAACGATATGATGATACTTCGTCAGATGTTTATGACAAGGACAGAGATTTTTATAGCTGATCATAACAATAATAAATTTCGTGAGTTTCTTGATTCAATTGTTGGCATCAAAACTTTTCTCCTTGTATCAATAATTGTAAACAAATACTGTATAAAGAAAACACAGATTGACAATTTCAATCATATTTCAGAAGAAATTCCAAAACAAGATGTTGACGCACTAATGCAATATAATAAATTTTATCATAAAAACCTTTGGTGTGTTAAACAACGTTATAAGTACTACAGTGGAATACTTCGAGTAATATTATATTTACCACTGCTAATGACCAGCTCTGGCATAATCTCAAGTGGAGCATCATTAAATCCGTTTTTGTTAATAATATCTGGTGTTGGCGTCTCTCTTTCAACAGCGTGTAAGAAAATTGAGCCCCGACTTGAGACTAAAATAATGCTTGTAAAATAGCAAGTATCACTTATAAAAAAATTACTTGATCAGATACGATCTTATTTGCGAGGAATAAAATATGATATGGGCGATTTAATACGCGAGTTCCGTATTATTGACAGTATGTTAACGGATATCCTATCAATGAGAGTCAGCAGGTACGAAAAAGATTATCATTAAATATGACTATAGTAGTAGTGTATGTTTAGAAATATCATTGTCAAATAAAACATCAACTATGTTGTCGATGAATAACATTGGATCAGTTTTCCAACCCGCTACTCGCTTATCGTTTTCGTCAGCAAACAACCATACTGATCCGTACTTCCTCGATAAATGATATCCAACTTTTTTAATACAATCACTTATTATTTTAGGTTGTATACCAGTATATCTTGAAGCTGGTTTAATAGAATTAAATCTTTTTTAAAAAAATCTGTTTCTTAAATTAAATCCAACACTTTTTATTGGCGTTTTATAATAATCCATATCATATTATCTTTTATTGTTTAATATGAGATAAATCTAGAGGTCAAGGAACCTCTTCTGAGCTAGAAACCTCTTTTGATAGAGAAACCTCATATTCTTTTACTACTAGTGAACTATCAACTTGTAGTTCCAAAATCTTACAGACAGGAAATACTTAGTCTGGCCGATGAAACTACTCTGGCTGGTCATTTAGGGATTAAAAAGATTTATCACAAGATCTTGACTCTCTTTTATTGGCCAAAAATCAATGGTGATGTTTGTAAATACTGTAGATCTTGTCATACTTGTCAAATGGTAGGAAAACCCAATCAGAAGATACCTAAGGCTCATTTGCAACCTATTCCTGCATTTGACGAACCATTTAGTTGAATAATGGTAGATTGATTGTGTTGGTCCCTGAACCTAAGACCAAGTCAGGCAACCAATACTTGTTGACCATTATGTGTGCGTCAACAAGATTCCCAGCCGCAATTCCTTTGAGGAATATAAAAACTAGAACTATAGTAAAAGGTTTGATAAAGTTTTTTTACACAATTTGGCCTCCCCAAATCTCTCCAATCGGATCAAGGGTCAAATTTTATGTCTGGAATTTTCCAGCAAGTTATGTATGAATTAGGCATTCAACAGTTCAAATCTTCTGCCTATCTCTGACTTTGAAGAATATGATTCGATCATATTGCTTTGATACGGGTAAAGATTGGGATGAAGGCATTCATTTACTGTTGTTTGCTGTTGACAGAGAAACTTCTTTCTAATGAAGATACTGAACTTAATCTTCTCGACTATGTATCTAATTTTAAGTATAAGTTGTCAAAGGCTTGTGAGGTCGTAAGAGCGAATCTGCACTCTACCCAGTCAAAAATGAAATTAAGATATGATAAAAACGCAAAGGAAAGGAGTTTTCAGCATGATGATAGAGTTCTGGCTCTCTTTCCCATTCCACAAAATCCTCTTCAGGCCAAATATTATGGTCCATATACGGTTGAAAGGAAAGTAAATGATTTAAATTACATCATAAATACTCCTGGGAGGAGAAAACAAAAACAACTTTACCACATAAACATGTTAAAGGAGTATATTGAGAGAGATAACCACGTAAGTCATGCAATTAATTCAGTTGTACCTGTCCCACCAACTGAGGATTTAAGTGAAGGAATTCAATTGGACTCTACTGATTTTGGAGCAAAAAAAATTCGGAATTTGGAAATTTTGAATAATCTGGACCAGAAACTTTTACATTTGCAACAACAAGAAAGGAATGAACTTAAACAGTTATTATTTGAATATGAGCACTTATTTCCAGATGTTCCTACGAGGACAAACAAAATTTTTCATGACGTTGAAATCGTGAATTCCAAACCTGTAAAACAACACCCATACAGGATGAACACTCTCAAACAGAAATACTTGAAAAAGGAAATTCAGTTTATGCCGGAGAATGATTTCATAGGGCTCAGTAAAAGTGACTGGAGTTCACCATGTATACTTGTTCCGAATCCAGATAAAACTTTCCGCATGTGTACTGATTATAGGAAGGTGAACAGTGTGACAAAAACAGATTCATTTCCATTACCAAGAATCGATGACTGCATTGATAAAATTGGAAATGCCAAGTATGTCACCAAATTTGTCCTTCTGAAAGCATTTTGGGAAATTCCACTAACGGAAAGGGCAAAGGAAATTTCAGCATTCGCGACTTATCAGTATAAAGTGATGCCGTTTGGGATGAATGGCTCGCCAAGTACTTTTCAACGATTGATGAATATGATTACCTCTGTTCTAGATAATTGTGATGCTTACATCGATGATGTCATCATCTACAACGACACCTGGAAAGAACATCTAGCAACAATTCGTAAATTCTTTGACAGACTCACTGATGCAAGTTTGACAATTAATTTATCCAAAAGTGAGTTCTGGACATGGACAAGTTAAACTTATAGATGCTAAGGTCAAAGCTATCTCTGAATTCCCTGTGCCTGTCAGTAAAAAGCAACTGATGCGATTTTTGGGGGGCTGGATACTATCGGAAATTTTCTTCTAATTTTCCTAATATTGCTGAACCCCTGACAAATTTATTGAGCAAGAAAAACAAGCTTCTTTGGACTGAAAAATGTCAGGAGTCTTTTGACAAGTTAAAGGCCATACTTAAAAGTACACCAGTTCTTACAGCTCCAAATTTCAGTGAATCTTTTAAACTATCTGTTGATGCAAGTGATGTTGAGGTTGGAGCAGTATTGATTCAAGAAGATAGAAAAGGTGTTGATCATCCAGTGTGCTATTTTTCTAAGAAATTAAATAAACACCAAAGAAATTACTCAACAATCGAGAAGGAATGTTTGGCTTTAATATTGCCATTACAGCATTTTGAAGTTTACATTAGTTCAGCTCATTCTCCGGTTGTTGTGTTTAGTGATCACAACCCCCTTACTTTCATCGACAAGATGAAAAATAAAAATCAAAGATTATTAAGGTGGAGTTTTTTGTTACAGGAATATAATATTGACATCAGGCACATCAAGTGAAAAGACAATTTAATTGCAGATGCAGTTTCCAGTGTAGAGAGATATTATTTCATGTACACTTTATATAATTCATAAGAATTCTTCGTATGTAATTATTTTTTACCTCATGTATATTAAAATATGGTAAAAAGAAAGCTTTATTAGATAAATCTTTCTTTTTCTTTATGGGGGGAAGTGTTACGTATATGTAATTTAATTACTTGTGTGTTTGTTTTAAATTTTTTATTTTATTTTTATTTCATGACATGTTATTGTAATGATAACTTTATTCATTGGATTTGACATTTTTCCGGAAAATTCAGTTCAATTCTGTTTTGACCTCGTAAATAACCAGTATTGCTACATTGTATTTTTAGCTGACGTAATTCCGGACCTTGATTCAGAACTGGTAAACAATTTTTTTTATTTCTTTCCTAGAGTGAAAGTCATTGGTCGTAATCAAGGTCATACTTGGCTTGCGTGTCAGTTCTATGTAAACAATTTTTTTTATTTTTATTCAATCTTATAGATTCGTTCAGTAGAATCAAATTCGTCCATGGCGTACGTGACAGCTGACCTGTGGTGTTACTACGCCGTTCGAACTAAGTGACCACGTGACCCCATCATGTGATCTAAAATTGCGGGTTAAAACTGATGTTTCATAGTGATTTTAGTCAGTCGTAATTCATACCTTCGGGCTCAAAGGTATTATTTTGTTGTTGCCAGTTGAATTGATTTTTTTAAAAACAATAATTTATTTTCCCTGGAGTCTTTATCTAGTGTTCATCAGAATTCTTGGACAAAGACATTTACTGAAATTATTCGGAATTCTAAAGCCGGAATATTATTCTTGATTCATAAAATTCAACAAGGAACTGTTGACACGACAACACAAAACAGTTTATAGAGGACGTCATCGCCTTCCATCTTGGAACTTCATCGGGATTCGAACTTTTGATTCATTTAGAACTTTTTAGTGATAGGACTTATATTTTTAATTATTGGATTAAGTTTTGGATTTGATTCATATACCGTAAGTCCTTTTTCATATTTTTACCTTGTTTTCTAGGGAAATAAATTATTTTCTTAAATGTACAAAGCTTGTTGGCTGTACTTTTTGTCTTTGTTACCTTTGTACGAGCCTAGACACGTAATACATTGCTGAGACAAATTGAGTGATCATCGATCCATGATATTAGGTTCAATGTTAAAGGTGATGATAAAGAATTGTGTATTGTACTTCAACCAATGACAACAAATAACGCAAAATGAACTTCATATTTGCATGGCTTCTCCTTGTTTCACATCCGCATGTCTTATTCTTGTTTCACATTTGCATGATTTGCAGCCAAACATTCATACTTCTGATTCCATCCCAGAGTCACTAAAAACAGCTTCGAACCGCATTTCACACTCACCCTACATGTGCTCCTCCATCAATCTGCTTTCGCAACCACAATAGATGGCATTTGAAAATAAATGCATGGCTCCTTCCCAATTAGAAATATCGGTCCCTATCATGCATATTTCACATTGAAAGGCAAAGAAAAACAAACATCTCTAAATTAAGATCCATGCCAACTGGAAACATTTCACCCTGCTCTGACCCCATCTCAAGCTACTAAACACGTATACTTAAAAAATATCCAGAGAATTCCTTACGTTAAGAAACTCGGGAGGGTCCATTTTACAAAAATAATCCATTCTATCATAATGTCTAGTGAATACTATACATCATGACGTCTGTTCCATGAAATTGACTAATTACTCTAGCTGAGGAATATGTCCCCAACACCGACTTGACATGATCAAAAAACTAATCACTAACATCTAACAAGGCTATAACCGGAGACGTAAATACAAATGGCACATACTCTAGTTTATTATTATAATATATTTTGTGAACATCTTAACTAAAACATACGAAAATAGTTTTAAAACCAAATCTGGTATGCTGGAGTTTTTCAAGATATCAGAAAAGGCTTCAGTACTCGGTAGTTAAAAGGAAGAAATAAACATATCCTGGATTCCATGACATTCTTTTCGGCCAGTAGTACAACAATACCTTCGAGAGACACAGTTTTTATAGTTTGGCTAAGTGAGTAATTTTACCAAAGACAAATTGTCACCATTATTGTTTATTTGGTTACTTCGTGATATCTAAAATTTAATTAGACAAACATGCTTATATTTCTTTCCTCTGGCATGAAAAATGACATCTGGTCAAAAAGATTTCATCTACATAATATAGTTACAAACAAGCTACCTTCTCTGAAGTGGAAATGGACAGGTCACAGACAATAAAAACAAAACAGAAAAAAAACTGAACTTGTAATACGTGCGTCACGAGTGACATGTACCAGAGCAGGTAAGATAGACAAACGCATATTGAAGTGAACAGAGGAGAACCACTATTTAAAATATCACAAGGTGTTGAAGTGTCACACAACACATTAGTAGTATTATCGGTACACCTGTCTTAAATTACTTTTTGCTGTTAGTATATATAATTTTAAAGTTAACTTGATCTTTAGCCCATCTGGATTAGTAGAATTATGAGTAAGATCTATGCATATTAATGATGTCATATCATATCTGATTGGCCGAGTCTGTCAACACTTTAGCGAATCTGTTTCTGGTCATATTTCTTTTTTCGAACTGGGTAAGTAGGCTCGTATCATCAACGCTGAATTTTATTATGAGCAAGGTCTGCGCATGCTAATGAAGAGCATTTGTACGTGATTGGCTGAGCTTCTTGCAACATGAGAGACAATTTATGCACTATTTTATCAAAGTGTTAGTAAACTGTTGGTAAATAGGTTACTGTCGCCAAGATGCTGGATGAGTTTTACCATGAGCGAGACCTATGCATATTTCATGAGGTGATCTTGTGCCTGATTGGGTGACTTATATTATCACTCTAGAGCCACCATTTTGATTGGTCCGTAGATTTATGTCATTAACATCACGTTTAAGTATAATTGTATCTCACTGACTGATATTTGTCAATAATCTAGCAACTATATTCTTTATCTGTTTTTTATATCAAGCTTGTTAAATATTCATCTATTATCAAAATGTCTGCAGGCTATCCCATAAGCTTTTCCGGCCTATGACCAGTAGAGCTAAAATGCTAGGTGAAAAAAAAGAAAAAGAAAAGCGGATTAGATGAGCAATATTTATTAAACATTATGAATTGCAGCAACAAAATTCTGTCTGTGCCGTTTGCGTATTGAATGTTTTAATAGACCTTATTCCAAAATCAAGTGCACTGTGTATCTGACTTGGGACATTGATTATGTTAACATCGTAATACATAACTAATACTTCTCTGTGAGTATAGATAAAATATTAGGATCATTATCAATGGAGTTAAACATGTTTATCTTAATCTGGTCTAGGTCATTAGTATTCCCCGATCGAAAACAACCTGGTGTACCTGATGTTTGCCATGTTCTTGAATACAATTTTAATAATAGACCTTGCCTTGTTGACAAATTACAATCTCCTAAAAATGTCTTTTGATCCCCATCCTGGTACTATTTTTTTATTTTTTTATTTTTTTTTTTTTTGTCTCGGCTTTTTTTATTATTTTGTTTACTTGAAAAATTACTCATTCTTGCTTTAGCATGTTGAAGCAGAATCAGTTTCATTGTTGTGTTCAGTTTTTCATTCGTTTGGAATTATTTATTCACATCATTATTCACTGGCAACACCAAAAGCTCATTAGTAATGTTCTTCGATAGAAACATTAATTTAGAACTATAGTGAATTCAGACAAGGACATTTTTTGGACTATATTATTGTGATATATCAAAAGATGGTCAGCACATCATCAGACTTCAGGCCATTAGCACATTACAACAGTCGAGACTACAGGCACATCAACACATTCAATATTGGAAGTTATTTGGACTACCACGGAAATTCAGTTGGAACTTTATACATTTGGGTTTGTGATAAAACTTTTAGGACTAATTGGGATTTAATTTACAATACTGTAAGTTTTTTTTTTAAATTTCACTTTGTATTATAGGAAAATACATTAATTGTTGAATTTTACAAAACTTGCTGGTTTTTCACTCTATTCTGTTACTTAGTTTGAGACCATAGAGTCGTAACAATATATTATTATATTGGTTGCGATAAATATTAATGTATACCTAAAGTTTGTATCCGGATGGATATCTAACTAGTAAAAACTCAAATAGGTACAACACGAATGTCATATAATTGTCGAAGATTAACTTTTGTACAAATAAGGACTTGTATTATTCTGTAGATAATGTATGTCGCCATGGATATTAGCACTGTGGTTATTACAGGGCTTGTTTTTCGTAATGTCCAACTTTAAGGGATTGTTATGTTAGTATTGAATGTTCATTTTTATTTTTATTTTTGAATGATATAAAAGTATGCTTCTTAAAATGTTTTGCCTTTATTCAGTTTTGATATGTAGTGTTGATTTGACAACAGTGTACCCTTTTCTAGATGAGGACAGCACCCAGCTTTTTCCATGTCCTTCATACAGATCTCGTTTAGCACCAAGTGATTTTGACTGAATTCTGTCACGATAGATCCGCTGAGAGGGAGACAATTTCAAAGATGCTATTGCGGCTGGAAGCGAGGGTTTCCAGCGTATGAATAACATACCAAAACATGAATGCAAAATTCCATTTAATTGGATAATGAGACTGAGAATGAACATAGAAGTGCATGGGAAGTAGTTTAAGGTGATGCAGTATGTGCTGTTCACTAATAAAGAACTTTATTGTTCAGCGCACTAACTTCAGAACTTTTTAAACACTCCTTGTGCATATGGCCATTTCCAAAATATTTCTAGTGACTGAACAGTTCTCTGAATAATTTTGTTTGAATCATCAAATGCTGCAGAGATCTGAATAAATGGCACTTCAAATATCAGTGTAAACGCCATGTTATCCACCTGAAATGCGCTGAAAATCTTAATACCGGGGTTGCTGCTTAAAATATAGAGAGACCTTAAATAGTACTTATCGTCATCATAATTCTACTTAAGAAATTTATCGTAGTACTTTTTTTTACAGTTTCGGCTGTTTATGAAGAAAGGTTTTAGTTGCTTTAATAAAACTGGGTTGTCAGCGCCATAAAATGATGACAGTCTGTTTTGTAATTATTTGAAATTTTCATTAAAAATAAATCCAAATGTACCGAAATGTTATTTTCAGATTCGATTGAAATAAAGGAAATTACTGTGAAATTAAAGGCAGTCATAAATTTGACATGCTAAAATATCAGAAGGTTTTTTTACGACAAAAACGGACGAACTTGTTAATACCAGCATTATTTTTACATATGCGAGCAGATAATTGTATTCCGGTCGTATCTGACAAGAATAGCAAGAATCATGTTTTTTGTTGCAAATTGAAAATTAGTTCTGATGTTGCAAAGAACAAAATGACTATTAAAAAATTAAACATGTTTAGCAAACGTTGGAGTTATCTTCCTCCCTTCCTTCGTAAAATTTAAAATGTTATGAGAAATATTAATTTTGTTTCGGCTGACGCTTTGTTCTTCTTACCTTCTTGCGTTCACGCTTTTATTTGTATTGCATATGGGTCTGCTGTATACTAATGTATCTTTGTTTCGACAACACATACATTATCCCTTTATATCCAATATAATTAAAGCATCGTAACTAGGGAGTATTGACTACCGACATCTGGCAGAAACTCATTTCTGAAAACACTAGAATATTTTTACGACAAGAACTAGACAAAATTATTGTATGGTGATCAAAGAAAAAAGCAATTTAATAGATGTACATTTCTGGAGTTTAATTGGAGGGAAATAACTAGTCACAAAGTTAATTATTTTGAAAAAGCAGAAATATTTGGTATGAAGTATTATACACTAGATAAACTTTCAGGTGCTATACAAATGAATACAACAGAAAAGGAATTTTTATTTCCAGGTTTTCCCAACTATGTTCATCAAAAAATATTATCTATTTCTCACAGAACATCGTCCAGCCTTGCACAGGTCGAAGTCTCTGCGTTTCCTTGTTTTCACCAGCTCCTAAGAAACCTGCGGCCAGTCGCAGTTTGTACTTTTTGCCATTATAAAGGCTCACGGGAGTAAAAGTCAAGCCTGGTCTTATTTCTGAATAGCGGAGACTTCTATGATTGCGAACGAGTTTTCCATTGAAGTCTTTCGAGTATGGAAACATGCCGCCCAGCCACCCTGATAATTTAGTTTGCCCACCAGAACTAAGAGATGACTCAGTGACGATACGATTCCAGCAATCGATATCTGGTTTTTTCTCCATGCTCTAGAAAAAGTTGTCAATGATTTTGTATACCTCGATGAACCACCAGTCCAGGTCAGGCAGGAGCTCAGACAATCTGTCAGTTCTTTCCTTGATGCTCCTGTAATTACTCAATGTACCAAGAAGGCAAACCTCTGGTATTCCATATGCCAAATAGCAGACACATTCAAAATAATTCTGCATAGCTTCCAACAACAACAACAACAACAACAACAATAATAATAATAATAATAATAATAGCTGTTTGTATATAATAGAATTAGACCAACAAGTAGGTCAGAAAAAAAAAGAAAAAATAGCTGAGACCTGTTTGTTGGTCTAATAATAGAGTATAACAACAGTTTTCTCTCTTAGTTGATAAATCTGGACTTGTAAACAAATTACGAAAGATTGTATTGAAAGGTGTATACTTACATAAGACACGTGACAATGAAACTGTGACTTATTCAAAAATATACACGTGATTATCCGATGACTCGAAATGTTTAGGAACCGCGTTGATTCAATGGTTAGCCTATCGGATTCGTGACTAAATGGGTTGCGGGTTCGAATCATGTCATCAAATCAGCCTGAATCAGCTTCCTGGACAAGGTACTTGACTTCAGTTGCCTCGGCACTAAATAACCTTCGTGTGTTTCTCTGCCGTGGACCCCGCCCCCCAAGACTATGTTTTTAACTTTGAAATATATATATATATATATATATATATATATATATATATATATATATATATATATATATATATATATATATATATATATATATATACTATATATATATATATATATATATATATATATAAACGGGGTAACTGATGTGAGGTACAGAGAATTTCTAACACTGTTATGAACGTCGTTGTACAAGCGACAACATACTATCTTGTTAGTTCTTAGTGAAAGGGGAAACTTTTGGTGTAATCTATACAATTTCTGAATTTAAACGCTGCTCGGTATAAATTTTGTTAACAATGTGTACAAAAAAAAAAAAATGTTGGTATAGCAACCATTTTGTTTTCTTCTGCAAGCCTATCCTTATTATGTCACAGCCAGTTAAATTGGTCATTGAATTTGAAGTATTCTTTATGAAGACGTTCTTCTGCGCACAGCTAGAAATAAGATGTATTTAAATTTGTAAAGGAGTGTTATTTTATAAATCGGCGGACGTGAAATGGTTGTAAATTACAGACACTGGACAAAACATGAAATAGGCAGTGATGAGGACATGTATGTTTACAATGAGTAAGTCGATGCATACTTTCACAATTTCATGCTCTTGTTACAAAAACTAGAAGAAAAATAAAAAAAAAATATTACGGCCAATGATAATGTTTATTTACGTATGTATGTGTAATTTGTGATTAAGATTTTTTAACGTAGCTTTAACAATTTTCCAATCATATTACCAAGATGTCTGCAGTGTGGCACTTTATAGTGATGTCCGGCACTGGGGCATCATGCCGCAGACATGTAACATCATGTCCCACCCAGTCACATTATCCTGATGCCAGACCGACCAGTCCTAACACTAACCTCTTAATGCTGAGCGCCAAGAGAGGCAGCTGCTAGTACCATTTTTATAAGTCTTTGGTATGACTCGGTCTGGGTTCGAACCCGCGACCTCCCCCATCCGAGACAGACGCTCTAACCACTTGGGCCACCAGAGCCCGCGTGTATATATATATATATATACATATATATATATATATATATATATATATATACATATATATATATATATATATATATATATATATATATATATATATATATATATATATATATATATGGACGATTAAATAAGATGGTTGAATGAATCGATGAATGTACCTTACTTATATATGTACAAAATGGTACATGTATTTTTCAGATGCATTTAGACACATCTTTTCATATAGATCTCAGCTCGAATTATACTCAGGTTCAATGAAAAAGTCTAAGCCCTTTATTTCTTTATAACATCTCATTTCTAGAGGGTTTTTTTTCACTGTCTTTAATTTCAAGGAAGAGCTGCATTCTCTGCAGTAACGTGTTGACGCTATTTAAGGTCTCTCCATATTTTATGCAGCAATCCCGGTATAAAGATTTTCAGTGTCCTTGACATGATAAATTGGAGTTTACATTGATATGTGACGTGTCATTTATTAAACTCTCTGCCGCATTTGCTGATTCAAAAGAACTGTTCTGTCACTAGAAATATTTTGGATATAGCCTTATCCAGCTTAAACAGATATACCGGGAGTGCTTAAAATGTTCGGAAAGTCAGTGCTCTGTTCCTTAAAGTTCTTTATAAGTGAACAGTTCGTTCGTCAGTGCATCCCCTCAAACTACTCCCCATGCATTTCTATGTTCATTCTCAGTCTGATTATCCAATTATTAAATGCCATTTTGTATTCACTTTTTGGTATGTTGTTCATACACTGGAAACATACTTTTATATCATTCCAAAAAGAAATTAACATTAAATAATAGTATGCACTAATTGAAAAGTTAAATACGTGTATAGTTAAATATTTCCCATAAGTGTTTTACATATTTCCTTCATGATTGTCAACAGAATGAAAATGAGAACATTACCAAGCTAAACATCATGGTAAAGACAACCATGATTTATACTGAATAGATAAATAACATTTTTGTATTAAATTGTTTGTAATGATTCTGTCACACACAAGGGCAAGCAAATTACTAAATATGGTGTGTGTTCCTCTGGACCATTAATATCACTAAAATAGATGCTCAACGGCTGAAACTTTACCATCATCCTGAAGGATGATAATCTGCATGTTGACCATACCATGGCATAATCTTATAGATCCCATTGGAGCAGCAATCAGCTGAAATACACTTGTATTAAATGAACATATTTCCTACAACTGGGTCCCTACTATATAATTATTTTATAGACCTCTTTGGCACAACAATCACCTGAAATAAACCTGTATTAAATGAACATTTCTAATGCAACTGGGATACTGTGATAAAATGTAGTTGACAGAGACATATCCATATTTATTTATTATTGATTTTTGTTACAAAAGAATGTTGATTTTTTTTTTTTTTTAAATTTACCATTGAAACAATCCATGTAAGAAATGACTGTTTCAGATCAGGCGTGGCTTTCATAAAAGCTTCTTAGTTTCTCAGATTGAGTGGATACTCAACTCAAAATGTTTCTCCACTTAACTTTCAATAGATCAGCTGTGTGGTATGCCCAAAGTCATGGCTTGTTTCAAGCCGTATATCTAACGAAATTATTCTTCTGTGGTTTGCAAACAAGTAGCATGTAATCTGAGCCGAGCTTTTGGCCAAAGATGAAATGTCTCACCAAAGTAGTACCAGGTCATGTGACATCCAGCCATATCTGAAGAAAGCTCCGGGATAAAAGTTAGATGATCATGACGGCTTAAAACACACACTTTATTCTGCAGAGATAACTTTGGTATATGCAAATATTTACTCAAAGTACATCTGAATTAGTCTTACTGCACATCTTCTGTGCTACAGTTTATTACGTTCCGTATCATAATCCATGCTGAAACAGATAATTAGATGATTATATTTTACAAAGTATTTCTATTAGAGATTGAATGAATATTGACTGCATACAAAGTTTGGTATGTATCTTTCAAGATCTCATAGCAACTGCAGTGATTCACATTTCTCTAGAGCATATTGCCGACATACAAGACACTAGAATGAGAACATGTGAATAATCATGATTTTATGGAACATTCATGAGAACTAACATGACTGATATCATCAGATGCCCGTGTCCTGGGTAAATATAAAGGCATACGTAAAGATCGACAGTTGCAATTACACAAACACATCCTTTCTCTTACTACATTGTTTCGCGGAAAGACTATCTTGAAGTGATACGAAAGATTTAAAGCAATGTCTGTATAAAAAAAGATATGATATTTGCCTAAAATTACAAATGAAAATGTTTCCCTACTAGACTATTTAATACGATAGTGTTTAACAACGCATGCATCTAATTTTAAATGATCAATGAGCAATCTAAAACATGGCATTCGTATTAATGTATATCCCATCACAGACCACATGTGACACTAGGTCTTTAATTTTAATCTTTAAAACTCGTGACAACTGAAGTCTAAGCTTGCTTTTTTTTGGTAAATTTCATGTATTTCCTCAATGATCAGAGTTCGAAGCCAAATGTTTTTACCTAATCAAATATCCTTTTTAGTACAAGCATTTCGCGTTAAGGCAACATATACCAGGTTTTGTTAACTTATAAAAAATACATAAAAATGAATGTCCTAGTGGTCAGTGAATTAAACTTATATGAATCTTAGGAGCCTAAACGTGCAAATTAAGTAGAATTTTGTTTGCAAAATCTTTCTTTTGAAATATATTTTGCTTTTTCCGTTCTCATTGTCTTTATTGGTTTGCAAAGATGTTTTCTCCCAAAGTACATATATAAAATAAATTGCTGAATGTTCATAATATAATACTAACATAACACGTGTTTAGTCTTAGGAAATAATTTTTTTTGTTTGTTCTTTCAATAAGCTGTTTCATTGCATGCCATTCTCTGTAAAGTATGATCCCATGGTGATCATCGAACTAGTCATGTGAGCTTCGAGAGTAGGTACAACTGGTTGTTACAGAAGACATCAGTATGTGGTTTACATGAATTTCTGTTCTAGCTCTTAATTTCTCCTTTGATAAGTCTTAATTTTTCCTCTGGTACTGACTGTAAACCTTGTTCATACAACGGAAAGATAAATATCTTTAATCCAACATCACCAGCTTGTAAAAGATTTATCCTGAGAAGTCATTTTATCCAGCAGTGAATGTAGATTTGCACTCTGGCTCGTACTAATGACACCACATGTAGAAAAAGTACAAACCCTTGTTTGCTCAAATTTGATGCAGAGTTTAACCCTCCCGTCTAATTACAATGACCAAAACGAGCGATGTTAAGGTCTGTTTCAGACAGCTGAAATGATTCTCTTACAATATATTCTTAGAAACCATTTGGCCTATTCGGAATGTAACATTCTATATAACATTAATTATAGTTACGTGAGATAAACTGAACTGTCTCAAAATAATTCGGCATTTATTTTATGTCAAAATGTTTTGAAGCCAGCATATATATATATATATATATATATATATATATATATATATATATATATATATATATATATATATATATATATATATTCATTACATGTAAGTTTGGGTGTTTTGGGTCATTTGTCGAACACTGATTGAAAGTAATTCGCGTTTTGAGCAGAAATGGAATCATCAGTAATGTATTGGACCTAAGGGACAGTTTGAATGTGCGAATTTGATGCGGAATTAGCCTCCCTAATATAAACATTCATACAAAATAAAACACACATGTGGGGTAGAAAAAAAAGGTCCATATTTTTGGATAGCTATAATAAATCAAAGCGTAAGAATATCAATCACTTGACGTGACAAGTCAATGCAAACTCATAACAAAAGAAACGGATGCACTCCAGTCCCAGATTCAGAGAAATTTAATTAAGATGAAAGAATTCGGACACAAGGATCGAAAACAAAGTGTTTTCTAATTGCTTATGACTATATTATTTATGCTGCGTGATGTCTAATTTAAATCAGTTATCAAATCACTCTTACGTAAAAAACATGAAGAATTTATGCCTTTCCAAGTCATTGTTACATATTTACCTTCTCTCGTAACCTAATACGAGTCTATGTTTTTCTTTTTATTTGGAAAGTTTTATCTTCATATTAATTTTAGAAATTTGTACATTTACCGTTTTTTTTAAAATTTTACTCTGCTCTATATGGTGGCCAGAACCGTGCAACTGTACCATCAAATCCTACACATACATACATGCATAACCTATGTATAATGTTTGGAAAGTCCGTACTATTTATAACTATGCGGATTCCCATTCAGAGTTCATGCTGTAGGACAGGTGCACACATATTAGTTCATTCACTGTCTTCAAACATGGGCGAGTCATGCGCTACTCAGTGCTTGTTTCAACGGGGACTTGAGCTGAAAACAGATTGTTCACGTGAAAATAGGTTATCTTCTACTTGCAACATTTGCACGAAGCCATGCATTAGACATACATATAGCATCGAGGCTTGTCCTTCATGTTTATATATCTAGTTATTATGCCTGGGAAGCCCCGTCTATTTATAACTATTAGGAAGCGATTTTGTGTACAGTCCAAGGTGTTTATGTATGAAAATGTCACTACGTCTATTGGTAATACTCATTGTTTACGTTCTATATCTTCACCAATCAGATAATTAAGGGTCATTGAATGCATAGCTCACGAGACATAAATCTGAATAGCAAGGGCAACCCAGTCGAGTCGTTCTTGCATGTAAACAGAGAAAGTGTGGAATATAAACAACGTAATAGATTTAACCATTAACATTACTGAAACTTAAACCTTGTTGTCGAGTAATTACTGTAATAGGTTGTTGACTTGTTGCGAATCTCACATTAACACAGTAACTATCAGAGGCGGAATAGCGGTGGGTGGAGCAGAGGACCGCATAATGAGCTAAAAACAAACGGAACGCTTTCTATACATCTAGTACAAGTTTTTTGTATAGTTAGATGGTGAAAATTGTGCTCTGAAAACGCTTAAATTGCATGATCTTGAGGGAGGGGAAGCTTCTCCCCTGGGCCCACACCAGTGGTTCCGTTCCAGAGAACCCTTGCCAATTTGTTTAGTCCCCTCCCCAAAGTAAACACAAAAGAACAAACAAAAACAGACGATATTTCTGGAATCGTGCCTGATTATTCTTAGCTTGTTTCTAACTTGCACGAAGATAATAATATTCTTTCTAAAGTTAGATCAGGTCAGTTTGTATGTACAATAATATTGACAAAAACACAGTGGATTAATATCAGTCGATGTTTTGTGTTACGTGATGTTTTACATGTATGAAGGCGATTCCACAGAGTACAGAGGAAATATTTGCAGTACAAGTCGACAACAACATTATTGATTTCATTATAAACATAGACTAGTTTTTAACTCTTCTGGATTAGAATACCGTACTTTTATGGGGTGGCCCGTTGTCCGTCTTCTGAGCTACGTCCATCCATTAGCATAAGCTTCTTATCGCTCCTGCTAAACGGCCTGGAGAACTGCCATGAAACCACTCTCTCTCTCTCTCTCTCTCTCTCTCTAGGTCCTAAATGAAAATCGTGCTACTTACAGCAACTATCATTAAAATCTTCGCCACTCCTGAATATCTCTATGCAGGACGGTCGTATCAACATATCCTTTTCATTAAACAAACTTTCTTATGGTGTCTACTTGGTGATAAACGAAAATGATGCTGATATGACGTCCAGTATGGCCGCTGCGGCAGCCATCTTGAAAATCTTGTTGTCTTTACTCTTCTTGAACGGAAAATCATATCGACATAAGGTTTTCACCAGAAGACTTCTTACGATATCTAGTTTGTCCTAAATGAAGATGGTTCGCTCGGACATCTTTTAAATCTTGTTATCACCACTCCTGAATGGATAGTCATATCAATACTCATGGACTTCATTTGATGTCTAGTTGGTCTGAAATGAAAATATTGCCTATCTGACGTCCAGTATGTCAGCCACAGTAGTCATCTTGAAAATTGAGTAATCACTTCTGTTCCAAGAATGGAATGTCATATTACCTTGAGGCTTTTACAAGATGACATTTCAACGTGTCAGGATGGTCCTAAATAAAAATGTTCCGCTAGGACATCAGACAGGGCTATCATAGCAGCCATATCGAAAATCTTGTGGTCGCTTCTCCTCCGGAATAGACGCTCATATCAATATGGGGCTTTCGATGTCTATTTATGCCTTTCTGAAAATGGTGCCGATCTATAGCAGCCAGCACCGCCATCTTGAACTCTTATATTTACTCGTTCTGTACACAAAATCATTTATGTATGTAGATTTCACCAGAAGTCTTCTTATGATGTATAGTTGGTAATAAATGAAAGTACTGCTACCCGGATATCCAGTATGGCCAACACAGCGACCATCTCGTAAATCTTGTTGTTGCTAATCCGTCTTAACGGATAGTCATATCAACATAAGGTTTTCGCTAAAGAATTTTCCTGATATTTGGTTGGTCGTGAATTATGGTGCCAATGTGAGATCAAGTATTGCCACCACAGCAACCAGGGAACCTCTACATTACTGAACAATGGTGGCGATCTCTCCCATGAAGACCTAAGCCAAGTCTTTGAGGTGCTATATATCAGTGAGGTAGTATGAATTAATTATGGTAACTTATGGTGAGTACATTGGACATGTTTTAATAAGACCGAGGTATTCACTACCTGACTACTGGAAAGCTTCAAAACTAATCCAACTCTTCCACCTTATTCCAGATACCAGGCTAGACCAGACATGTTTCACTTAATTTTATAGATCAGTGAGATGTAGGTAAATGAAATTAAAACGTGCTGGACATGGCCGTTTCAAAACGAAATTAAGGGTGAAATCACAGAGAGAAAAAAACACGTTAAACTTGAGAAAGTGACACTCAGGAATGTGCAGCAATATGCATGTATAAAAGTGACTATTCATCCTAAAATATATGATATTTCTAGCAATATGTTTATCAGATTACGTTAAGCTTAGGCGAGTTTCATAATTTTAATAATAAATAAAAACCCATTTGAGATTCTGTTTATCACTTTTTTATTTTAATGGAATAGTTTAGAGAGAAAGAATACTTTCGTTTTTTTCTGGCTCAGATGGTGCACTTTTGTGAAATATAGTCCCACACGCTAGCTGAGTTAAAAATGCTCGTTTCCATAACCAGTAACATTTAAAGGTGTGGGGGTGTGGGGTGTGACAAATTATAAACAAATGAGCAACTGTCCTTCCAAAGCAATGAAATATTCACACAGACAACATTATTTTTCCACACTCGATCTCATGTGGAAATTCCTGCATGATGTAACATAGCTGGCTCGGGTTATGTTAGAAAGCTATCTACATCGATTTCAGTGCGAATGTTAATAATGTTTCCACCTAAAGTGCATCCGTCCCATTTATATGGACGCAGTATTGTATACGGCAGAATAATTTGCATTCCAGATGTTGGATATTCATGTGACGAGATAACACAGAAATTGTACTAGACTAAAGATGTTGCCTAGTATAATAATTCCAGATTTCATGTCTTTGTGACCGGATATTTGCATTATTCTTATTATAAATAATGCTGTGACTGGATAACATTCTGTCGGTTGACAAACTGGCATTTGTCGTCATTCTTCTCTAAACAGAGGTGAGCTTATTTACTCATACAGGTTAAGATTTAAAATACGTTTGTCATAGGATGGAGTGACTGTTACAGGATTATATCCCCGCCTTCTATCCATTGGCTGATACCCTTAATTTTATTTGTAACGAGCCCCTTTGTGGTAAATTGGCCATAATGCTACAGACGTAACATTTTTCCCAATGCCCACTGGGCAATCGATTCGAAAAAAAACAAACAAGAAGCCTTTGTTGCAAGCAAGAGTAAACAAAATTTTCCAGAAGGCGGGGTGAAGAAAATTGCCAAGGTCGCAGGCAAATCAGTAAAGATAATATTGTGCAAGATTTTCATGGATCTGTTTGGACCATTCCGAATTACATAAAGTGATATGTTAACACGTTGACATATCAGAAATATTAAACTGCATACACTATATGTAAAGTGTATCAACTATGTAATCAAGTAAATTTGGTAATCTTAATTTGTTAGACACTTCACGTACACTGAGAAGACAGTTTATGGAAATGCGATTATGAGCAGTAGTGGTGGTCCTAGTGTCTTGCAAAGAGTTCAACACAGTTCAAGTCAGCCTTGAAAATAGATTTTCATCACTTAGTTTTCGTCAACTGTCTTTACATCGTTTTAGCACTTATTGGCGTTAAACTCAAAGAAACTAATTTATATTTGCTACTGTCAGAAAGAAATGTAAAGTTGAAATTTAATTCCAATGCTTTCAGTTTTACCTGATAGCAGAAGTATCTTGACGAGAGCTTCCTTATTTGATTCACTATGTTTTTATTACCAAATTATTTCCTGATTTAAGACATTTTACAAATCTTATGCTTGAAAATAATTCTGTTATTGATTCAAATCCATGTAGTTTTCCTATAATTTAAAGCTGGGTCAATTTTCAGCTGCATAAATAAGAATATATAATTAAAAGATGATGATAAACTGACTGCTCAACTGCAATAAAAAATCCAAATACTTAGCCTTCTGCCTTTCAACCAAAAACAATGGTTAAAGATATTGTTAAATTTAGTTACGAAAGTTAATGCCAATTATTCATGGAGTAGTGCAGTTACTTATAATATGTAGTTAGACTATTTTCAGACTATTTTCATTAAACAGCACGAGTTTGGCAAGGCTTCTATATTTTACATGTAGGCACTTTTTGTATAAAAAAGATCTGCAATTTTGGTGGGAGGTAGAGTGGAGGTATGAAAAATGTATTATTTGATACGAAAAAATAAATTTGCACAGAAAATACTAATTTTGCTTATGTAGGAAAGCTTAGATATGTCACTTTTCTTTTACCAAACAGTGATGCAAACAGCACCTTAAAAACTGTACACTTTTTTTAACAATCAGAACTACAAATGATAATATATTTAGAAAATCGACGTCTAATAGACGCTGCCATCGTTGACTTCTGAATGGAATCCCTGTATTTTGTGTCAACCAATTGTTTTTGTATAGACCTCAGTGCTAACGGTTGTTGAAATAAATATACTTTCTATCCTACCTCAGCATGCATGTCACACACTGTCATAGAGAACAATGTTAGATTGTCAATTTCACAAGATCAGAACCAGCTACTCGAATGCATTTAAGAGAGATAACTCTGTTGGAACTAAGCAGGTGAGAGTTATCCAGTCACAACAGATGCATTTTCACGTATGTGTATTGCATTTTTTTAAATACCATAACAAATATAAAACATGATCTAGATATGAATTAACATAATCTAGCATGTTGAAAAGAGACCCAGCTTTAAGCTTGACAGAAACTATAATTCTTACATAATGCACCAAACACAGCTAGTTTTTTGTGGTTTATTTCTGAATACAGTATTTCTTTCACATTAAGCTCCCCCATTGCTTGGTTCTATTGGTACCGTTATGTTGTATTATATTTGCATTAAAGGGGGGGGGGTACTTGTTTGAAAATTATCGCTCTGTATCGCAGTGATCTAAAAGTAACGGCAACATAAGTCGTATACAAATAATAGATTTTTGTGGTAGCGTCAAGTCTGTTGTTTGGACACATTCATATTATGAAGAACTGCTTATATAGGACATTTATGAAACCTTTATCCTATTTTTACATACCTTCTCATTAGAAGGCAGCTGATCACCCTTCTATACAGAACAACTGTCTATTAAATAGAAAATTTGTATCGTCCATTGGGTGTCTTTTATACATCAGTTACAAGGTATATACTAGCATATAAGTCGGGTTCAACTGCTAATAACATAGACCCGGCTCATTATTCGACCGTAGATCTAAGTCTATGCAGTTTGTAGTTTGACCTGACCTATAAGCGGGTATATACAGAATTTAATGTTACTCAAAAGGCTCAAGTTGATGTTAACTACGTGTGTGTGTGTGTGTGTGTGTGTGTGTGTGTGTGTGTGTGTGTGTCTTTTCCACAACTTTATTGTATGGATTTGCTAGTGAATTTTCTTTACGATGATTAAAGTAATTATTTCCAACAGTTTGGGTTAATCTTTTTCCGAAATTTCAATCACAATTAAACTCTTAATTCATAATGGTATCATATGACTTCTTGTATCTGCTATTAATCAAATTATCTCAGCCTATTACTATGATTTCCTTCCTTTTTGCTCTCCTGTCCACAATCATTTAAAATTCGTAATAACAAACACACAGGTATTTTAATATTCTGTCATCATAATGGAAAATTACTCCAAACTTTAAACAAAAGTCGTTTCTGGAACCTTCTAATGTGAGATTTAAAGCTGTATCTAGAACTCAAACTGAAGTAAATATATTTATAATTGATAATTATGTTAATAAATAACCTACAACGATAGACAAATATTAGCAATGTAGTGTGCTGTTTACCCAATAAATGCCAGTAGTCTGGTAGGGTCTTACAATCTACTATCATGAGCAAAAATAAACACAATATAAATTAATGCACATAACACTAGATTTTGTGTTTAGTGGTATTCCAATGAACAAGCTGATATTAAGCACTATGACATTAAATTTTGAGCTCAATGGTTTTAAACTGCTCTGACTTGTAAGCATGATAAAACAAATAACTATGATGAATTGTTATCAGTTGACTCATTTTGCTGATATGTCTGTAGAATACCTTCAATAATATAACGACAGTAACTTTATTGTTATTTTTTTTCTGTGCAATATGTGTTTATATATTTAACCAAACGTAACACATGCTATATCGTAATATAGTCTGAGACGAATTCAGTGATCATTGACCCGTGATATTTGACATGATGATGATGACCGTACCTGAATCAGTTGGCCCAGTTTGAGTCGAAACTACCTTCATCAGAAGACTGAACTTCTTACGATATTTGATAATACCTATTTCCTCTGCTTTAAATCGTAGCCCCTACAAGGTTTCATGGGCCTTTCATTATACGAGCCTATGTATATGTTTGTGAATAAGGAAAATATATTGATTTTTAATACCAAATTGTTTATATAGGATAATTTGCATAAAAGAATTAGCAAAGACATATAAATAACAGTGATATGAATGAACATTTAAATGCTACTAAACAATTTATTGCTAGTTATTGTTATAAATTGTCCAGAAGTACCAATAAGAAGTTCATACACCTAACAAATTTCACGATCGTACATACAACAGTATGAAAGAAAAGCAAAGTTGATCTTTCAAATAAAATCTCAGAGTTAAGCCAAAATAAAACTCTCTAGCGACAAAAAACAACAACATTTTATACAGGTAATATCTAAATTGTGGGAGAGAAGTAACCTTTCTTTAGAGGTCAGCTGAGCATCTATCTGTATAGGACAACTGTCCATAAAGTACAAAACTGAATGGACCTTTAAGTTACTATTGTATACAGGTTTTACTATAGTATATAGTCGCTGATAAGTCATTTCCATCTGCAACAAGCCAAAGCCCCTAATTTGCCGTATCATAACGCATCAGATCCTCCTTTTAGAAATACGATAAAATCTCTTTATAGATCAACTGAGTACTTTGCTCTATAGGATAACTGTATATAAAGTACAACACTGAATTGAGTGTCTTTCATCTTTCATATACAGATTTTACTATACTATACAGTATCGTACTAACGTGGGAGGGGAGGAGGCGGACGGGACGGTTGCCCTGGGCGCCATAGTTCTTGTGGCGCCAAAAAAGCTGATAAAAATTACATTGTAGGAAAATTGTTGGCGGGGCCATCATCTTCGCCCCTGGCGCCATTCACCCTTAGTACGCCACTGATAATATGTAGTCGCTGATAACGAGCCGGCAGATCAGGTTCAATGTTGTTTGTTCTAATTATTACTCAAAGCAAACTGTAAAAAAAATGACTCCAAAATGTTGGAGCATTCAGCAGTTGGACCCGACTTATAAGCGAGTACATACGGAATTTAATGTCATTCAAAAGATTCGTGTTGATATCTACGCTCTGTGTGTGTGTGTGTGTGTGTGTGTGTGTGTGTGTGTGTGTGTGTGTGTGTGTTATCTTCAGCATGTTCTTTACGATGATTACAGTAATGATTTTCCCCCAGTTTGCGATAACCTCTTAGAAACTGCATTGCCAATTAAACTCTTAATTTAAATGGCGACATATTCCCTTTCGGGCATTACTTAAATAATTTCAGCATGTTACTCTCATTTCCTTCCATTTCGCTCTCCTATAATTCAAATTCCCCAATAACAAACACACAAATCGTAGTTGGCATCTCTCTCTCTCTCTCTCTCTCTCTCTCTCTCTCTCTCTCTCTCTCTCTCATGGCCAACACGTAAACAGCATTTACATTCGTGTTTAACAACGCGTTACTTACATTGCTGCATGAGAGACCCGTATACCCAATATGTAAATCCACATCGCACATCATTTCGCTGGTAGATACGCTTCTCAGGGACCTAACCGAAACAAAAGTGTGCATATATTCTCAGATTTAGACGTCAATTCTGATGGTTTGTAATTCAAAAAATGATATATCATCGACATATAAGTTTGTTTTATAAACGTACTTCTGTTATTACTGATTCTTTATGTTTCCTCTCAGCAGAATTAACTCGTATTTCACTGAACAGATTGTAATGTCAAACCTTTTGTTTTCTATTACAACTTAGATGTAACATAAGTTTATTGAGCCTATGATATAACTGATAATACATTTGACCTTGCGACTAAATTAATCATACCAAGATTCATCTATAACTGATTTAATATTTGACCATGAGACTAAATAACCAGACCAAGATCCACCTATAACTGATTTAATATTGGACCATGAGACTAAATAACTAGACCAAGATCCACCTATAACTGATTTAATATTTGACCATGAGACTAAATAACCAGACCAAGATCCACCTATAACTGATTTAATATTTGACCATGAGACTAAATAACCAGACCAAGATCCACCTATAACTGATTTAATATTTGACAATGAGACTAAATAACCAAACCAAGATCCACCTATAACTGATATTATATTTGACAATGAGACTAAATAACTAGACCAAGATCTGCCTATAACTGATTTAATATTTGACAGTGAGACTAAATAACCAGACCGAGATCCACCTATAACCGATTTTATATCTGATCATGAGACTAAATAACCAGACCAAGATCCACCTATAACTGATTTTATATTTGACCATGAGACTA